>JABUQX010129525.1:0-11824 GCA_015478945.1 Trachelipus rathkii
ATACATTTTTAAAGAATTTTAAAAAAGTTTAGTTAACAAGCAAATTTCATCTGGTTTAAAAGGGAAATTGGCATGGGGTAAAAAAAGAAATTCCAGTTTTATGTAACACACCACCCCCACCATATATATATATATATAATTATATATAGTATATTATATATATATATAATATAATATTATATATATATATATATTATATATATATATACCGTTAATATATATAAATATATGATATAATATATATACTATAATATATATATATATATATATGAATATATATATGAAATACTTGGAGAGCGTTAATACGCTACCTATCAGGAGTATATATAGGGACATATATAGATTTCAGAGCTATATAATTCAGTATATACTATTATCTTTACCTAATATTCAGAGAGATAGCCTAGAAGAATACCGGGGTCGTGCTAGAAATAACTAAATAAAAATAAAATTTCGCTCATTTAATTTTAAAAAGAAGTTCAATTTTTTTAACAATTTGATTCTTGGTAAATCGACTACTTCTCGCTCCCGTTTTCCGGGCTCCTTAAGCTCAGACACCTTTCTGGGCAATTTGCCAACACTACCGTCCAGTTTTCTTTAGAAATGTTAATGTGTAGGTAAAAAAATTTCGCCTATGCTACAATTTTCTTTGCCAACATTAGTATAGTAGCAAGTTCACTTTTATCTTACTCGATTTCAGACTCGGCACAGCACACTATCTTCTGCTGCAACCCGGGTGTATTGGGCTCTCCACACGCTGAGTACGCAGAGAGAGATCCAGAGAGAGTCATAGATGGAGATAGCACATCGAGATATCGTACTACGACCACAGGGGTTTCTTTATCTTCGCAACACCAGGTCTATTCTTCACCGAGTTAGCAAGGAGAGTAAGGCTACAGCAGCATTCTCTAAATAGTCATGCTGTAGGTGATTGTCGAGCTGACGGCCCCTGGCAAATCCTCCTGAAATGAATCTCGAGCAATGCCGCATCTGCTTCAACAGTAGATTTTACGACCCGCTTTCTGAATCTTAGTTCCACATTTTCAAAACTGACTTTTTATGTATAAGTGCTAACAATTGACTAACATTTGTTTCCTTTTATATCTGGTTTAGTTGGTGATTATTTGGCTGATTTTGCTAACCACTCTCTTCTTTAATTCAATAGAATAGAATTCCATAGCTTTGAAACCCAGACATCACATTACTTTTCCAATTTGGCTTCACAGCTTCCAAAAACTTTAGAAATAACCCTGGAAATTTGTTTTTGGGTAAGGTAGTAACGTTTTTGCCATCACCTTCTTTAAACTGCCATAAAACTTTTTTCCACGCTAGTTTGAGAGGGTGAAAAACTGCAACATCAAGTGGTTGCAACAGGTGTGTGGAATTGGGTGGCAGAAACACCAATTTGATATATTATACTCCTCACTATAACCTCCACAACTTGCAAAGAGCATGTGGGATGGCAAAATTGTCTCTTTATTAGTACCTTTCTTTTGGGTTCAGGTACCTAAATGCCTAACCACCACCACATAGATATATCTAGATCTTATTTACTCCAAAAAATATTCCACCTCAAATGACCAGCCACTTTTCGACACATTATATTTGTATTTGTATGGACCACCAATAATGTGCGAGTCAACTAACCTTTCACCCTTGTAGACAACATAAGGAGGAAGCATATCTCCCAAAGCTGTTGATACAAACATAATGGTTATTGATGTTTTCGAGGTGTTAAGCACATTTTCCACTCTTCTTCCCTTCCTAAATATGATCTCTTTTACTCCAGGATCATCTGTTAAGTTAGTTTCGTCATAGTTGACAATGTTGCCTGGGTCAACATTGAACAACGTATAGTGGAGGCAATCAAAATATTTACCCACTTCCTCAACAGTGATACCTGCTCTTTTTCTGTTTATGTTCTGTGCTTTTCTAATTAAGAGTATGTTGCTATTTCTTTCTAAAAAATTCGTAACCCAATCAGGCCCTGGAAAGTTATCTTTGAAAACATTGATTGTGATATTATTCTCATCCAAATAAAATTTGATAAAAGCTTTCAGGTCTCCTCTCTCAAATCCTAGACCATACTCAGCAAATAGTGCAAGATGCTGCGCTATATTTCTTTCCTCAAAGGGAAGAAGAGCTGTACTTCTTCCACTTTGACCTGGAGTTTTAACTTTACCCTTAATACGTTTCCATAGAGTTGTTGTTGGAATACCATACATTGCAGCAGCTTCTGCTATATTCATGAGTAGCATGTCTATGCATATTTAGTTGCGCTAACAAACTATCACTGCAGTGATGACGTCATCATATTTTTTTTTTTTTATATTTTCTTGGCATCAAAAAAAATAAAATGCATATTCCGTCGTTAATAATATGAATTAGCATTATTATTTAATTTTAAATATTAATGAGTAGTTTATATTATTTTTATTATTTTATATTTATATTTTATTTTTTACTTTAATTATTTATTACCAATATATATAGTATATATATATATAGTATATATATATATATTATATACTGATAGATATATATATTATATTACTATATAATATGAATATTATATATAGTACTAATGTTATATATAAAATATTTATGTAATTTAAATTTATTTTTAATATCATATCTTTACGTACATCAATACTTTTATCATTATATATTATATCTATGTTATATTTAATATGATATATATTATATATATAATATATTATAAGTATTATATTAATATATATATATATAGTATATAGTTATATATATATATAATATACTTTAATATAGATATCTATATATATAATATATATATATTGCTTAGAAAAATGCTTCATTTCTAATTCAAATTTCCCGTTTTCCCCACCTACTATTTTTTTCAATTTCTTTTACCCACTTTTTTTAACATTGTTTTTCTAAAAAACTATAAACAAAGCAATGTAATAAAATATATGAACAGGTACTGTCCCAGTTGCTAATGAGGTGTGAAATGTTGAATATCAATCCATTTATTTTATGAATAAAATATTTTTTTGTTATCATTAGTTATTGTTGTTTTTCTTTACTGGAGTACTGAAATTTTAGAGAGAATATATAAACAAAATAGCAGTTAATTAATAAGGCGCTTCATATCATTAAAATTACAATATGAATGAATTTTTGATGAGATTATTCGTTTATACAATTATAGACTTTTTTTTGAATAATCTATAAAAAAAAATTAATATGCTTAGCAATAAAAATTCCCTTTGTCACCATCGATTCCCTTTTAACCCCATCTGACATATTAATATATTATTATAATATAATATAATATATATATTAATATATATATAAACTAGTAGATATATATATATATATATATTATGATAAATATATATATATATATATTATATATTATTATATATATAATATAATATATTTAGTATATATGATGTCGTAATATATATCATATATATATATAATATATAAATATATAATGAATGAAATATATAATCAGTATATATTATACTATATGATATTATTATATACTATATATGATAATATAAATATATAATATATAATAATACTATTATATATATATTATAATATCATTATTGGATTAAATTATATTATATCAAATATAATATATAATATATTGATTTCTTCGTCCGTTCATGTCGGGAATGTGCTAGAAAAAATCCCGTAAATTAAGAAGAGTACTCGAGTATTGTGCGACTTCTAGTTCAAATGTAATTATTTTATAACATAACAATACTTTGAAATACTAAAATCCCCCCCCTAATTATTTAAAAACTTCGCTAATTACACCTAGGGAAAACTAAATCTTAAATTAATTTCTACGTCAAAAATAGTTACTAAGTGGTAATATATATTATAATAGATATCATATATAATAATATATATATAGATATAAATAATAATTAATATTTATCTATATTTATTAATATATATATAAATAATAAATATATATATAGTATATATATATATTATTTATATAATATATTAGATATATACATATATCTATTAATATATTATTTATAATTAAAAATATTTATGTACTATTAATAAAATATAGTAAATATATATAATATATTATAAGTATATATATAATATTATATTATAATATTATTATAAATATTATATATATTTATATATATATATTAATATAATATATAATAGAATTTATATATATAATATATATAAAAAATATATATATATAATAATTAATAATATATATATATCGATATATATTATAATATATATATATTATAATAATATTTATAAAGTATTAATATTTTTTTGTTATACTATTAGAATATTGGAAATAAGATCATGAGCTTCACCACTACTTTGCGATGAATTACCTGTCAGCAGAAAAAATTGGAAGAAATATTTAGGGGAAAAATGGATTTTTAAAAAGAATCAAAGTATTGAATATAATTAGTCGATTTTCTATTTAAAAATATTTTTAGAAACAATTTAATTAGCAAAATAAATTACTGAAAAAAGATTCACAAACTAACTCTACATCCCAGCCCTGATACGGAAAAAGGTCAATTAAAGAGATAAAGATTCAGTTATTACAGGCCATACTTGATCTATAATATTGTTCTACGTTGAAAGTTTGCCATTGGTTCTATCTCGAAGTGGATTATTATAAGGATCTTTACCAGTATACTGAATATTAACCTTTTGAAGACTTGCTACAAACTTTGATGATATATATAAAGAAGAGGTCCTGATTCCAAAAGCTCTATTATGATAGCGTGAAGAAATCTGGTTGGACAATTTTATTGATTGGATTAGAGGATAATTGAAGATCGTAATACTCAGAACGTGGAAATAGATAAGTCTTGTAATCATCAGAAGAAAATGAAGAGAAAGAGAAAGTACCAAGGAGAAACCTATTAGATCAATTTGGGGAGGGTTGTACAACCTTGTAAATATTTCGGAATTAATAGATTATGAAAGTTCCCCCCTTCTTTGTTGGGGAAAAAGGTTGAGGAAAGAAGTTGGTGAAACATTTAAGAAGACGAACTTTCAGTCGATTCAGATCTACTTAATGGAAGAAGTTAACTTATGAAGCAAAGGCATCGTTGATTATTTTGAGAGTGCATCTGGACTATACAGTAACGTGTTAGAGATATGAGATAACTTCGTTGGTTCATGCAACTTACGTAGAGGTTGGAAAACCTACTTCGTGAATCATCACCCTTTGAGACTCTTTTACAAACTTATAACATTTTATGTGTTGTTTAATAACGAATTCCGGAATATGTCAGCTGATTATTGATAGGTTCCTCATCTCTGTGACAAAATAAATTGGAGGCTCTTGTCGGAAAATTGTTCTAAAAGCAAAAAGAATACTTGAGACCAATAATGAAATTAAAAACTCTGTCTGAACGTGTTCTTCTAAGAAGAGAATTATCATTCGATCCCTTATTGAAACAGTCCTTAAAGTAATATCACTGTCGCCATCAGAGGTTAAAGTCAACTCTACGTGATATAGATATTAAATGGTGAGCCTTCTAATTAGAAAAAACATTTGAATCATGGACTGGCGTGACAGGCATAGCTTAGAATCGCCCTAGATTGGACTAAATGAAAAGGCAAAAGATAAAGAACTAAATCGAATACTGCCAGAAGAAGCAGCAGAAGAGACATAAAGAAGCAGAAGAGGACAGCGAGGAAGCTGACAGAGAAGAAGCAGAAGAAGAAAGAGCAGAAGAGAGAAGATAGAAGACAGAGAAGCTGCAGAGAGACAGAAAGAAGCAGAAGAGAGACAGAAAGAGAAGATGCCAGAGAAGAAAGAGAAGCCAGAGTGGTCTACTCCTCTTTCTGTAACAGGCAGCAGAGAGCAAAGAGGAGCACGGAGCTAGAGCTCAGGAGAATAGAATTGCAAGAAGGCATAGATAATCACAAATCAGACGCTGCAAAACAAATACGAGTAATAAGGCGAAGAGTGCTAGCCTTCCTCTTTGCGCGGATAACAGAAGACAAATAACTGGTACTTGAAGCGCTTCGAAAGATTTTGCGGAAGAGTTAAACGGATGGGAGCAGAAGGAATGGGCAACCATCTAGTGGCTTGTTAACCGAGGAATGCTTAGTCTAGGTAACCCGCTTTCTAAGAAGATCGAAAGCACGACACAATTGATAGAGATGCCAACTCTCGACTGTGCACAATTTGACAGAGAGAATGCTACCGAATAAAATTATAGGAGTGGGGAAGTGCATATAAATCGAAAGATCGATACAATCATAGAACAGTTAAGATTACGTATGAAATGGACAACTATAGTGAGAATACGGATAAATGACATCATCAACTGGATAAATAGCGGAACAGTTTCTAATACACTTGCCCGATGAAGAACTGGCAACTTTTACGGGAAAGTAAATATCAATTATATTTATTGCTCAAAGAAGCGGAGAGTATCTCTGGGCCACAACAAAAATTTGACATCAACGACTAGTAGGGAAGATCCTCATTCTCGCGAGAGGAAAATTTGCCATCCTAAATTTTAAATTACATCGAAAGACCTGAAAATCAGTCCACTTGTTTCAAGTGTGGAAAGAAAGGGCATAAGCCATTTGAATGTAAAAAAAGTTATAGTCTCCTATTGAAAGACACCAAGCAACAACTATGAGAACAACGTTCCTAACAATTGGAGAGCGAAGGAACCACAAAAGGGCAGACTGCTGCATACCTAGCTGAAGTTTAAACAGTGGGATAGCAAGAAGTCGTCTCGATGATTACAGTCGACTCGCGGCGATTTAAAGTGAAATAAAGTACTCTGACTCATAAACATGTGAGCATAACCAACGAGATCAGCCTTTAGCATTCGGCAGAATATACTGTCGTTCAAAGTCGCTGATAGAGAAATATATTTAATTTTACTAACATTTGAAATTCATGATAGCACGCTCGTGTGCGAGAAAGATTAATGGTTATTGCAGGCGGAACGTATTGAGGAGACAGCCAGAGCCTGTTGATTGTCCGTCCATATTAGTTTAACAGAAATATAACTAGACAGACAAGACATGGGAAAGGAGGAAATAGATACTGATAATCTTACAACAACGATCAGAGATGCATCGCGTTGTTTGATCGAGCGTCGTTTACTGCCTACACTATACGATCGTGGTCAGAAGCTAAGCTTGGACGATGGCATATATAAGATATGAGATAAGTAGGGAACATTCCGGGCAAGGAATGCTAGAGATCTACTGCAATATTGAGAGGTGATCTAGCGCGGGAGGGCAAGATAGGATTTTCTGCTGAGGAAGTGCCGAAGCTTCGACGGTGACAATGACAGGCACGTCGATAGTCAAGACGATAGTGGTCATGCATCGGTGAAATCAACAAACATCGCGGGGATAGGAACAGATATATTGCACAGTCAGGCCCCGACGAGTATAGAACATCCTTGTTGACAAAGTGGTATGCAATCTACTGGTCGGCTGTAGTCGCATGATGAACAGACAGCTAGCGCCGGAGACGCGCGCAAAGAAGCCAAGTAACGACAAAATCACATGAAAGGTTCATTTGAATTTCAAGCGCGCATGATGAGATGTGAACAGAATTAGGGCCTTGAGTTAGATGGAAAATAGGAAAAAGACCGTCGATATCGATGGTAAAGAAAGGAGTCTTGTGGCACTGTTAGAACAAGATAAAAGAAGGTCCGAGGAAGCATTCGATGTCGAAGAAACCGAGAAGTGAAGTAAGGAATATGGTGCACGAATAGCATCATGGGAGGTACACTCTCGGGATTAATAAAGACGACAGATCAAGGTAACTCACCTCAAGTTTTATCTGGCCGGCGATTTTGAACGAGGATCGTAATCCAGATTCTTGTCATTTTCGTTTGCGAGTCGTATGTAAGAGCAAGCACGGTGGTCTGGGAAGGGAAAGGTAAAAACGCTCAATTGGACGAAATGTCACGTGCTTATAGGAGTCTTTTTTTTCCGCTTTAAAATGAGTGAGTCGTGTAGATCGGTAGTATTGTTCATTGTGCCTGTTCCGCTCCAGGATGGTCAATAGGTATATGTTATTTTTGTTTCACCTTGTTGATTTACGCCCCACATAACTAGGATCTCCTGAAGGCGGTTACATTAAGGAAGCAGGACCAAGAGGAAACGTTGCAGAACCCTGGTGGAACTTGTATCTTTCTACGGGATCTTAGTGGGTGTATACCAGATAGTGACAATAATTAACGACTTGTTAGGACGGTTCAGTTTGTTAATATGTGAAGACAGCAAGAGCAGCGATGCCCATATATCTCAATTTGTAACAGGTCTGGTTGAAAAATTTCAACGGACGATCTGAAAAGGAAGGCTAAAAAGACTTGCTAGTATGATGAACAATTCACCAAAAAGGTGGACATAAATTTTAAATACTTTACTATTGCCGCTACGCCGTGAGCGTCACAGAAAGCATACGCCGGACTTGCGCCTTCATTTTGAGTGTTTGAGTGGAGACACCGTGAAGGAAACAGCATGGATAAGGAAGAAAATTTGGGTGTTAAACTGAGACGGCAGCAGGATGGTGCTGAACATTATCTAGGTATATGTTTTATCGTTAATGAGAATAAATTGGAGAAGGACCTTAAAGATACGGCGTCGTCGGGAATTAGAAAACTACCAGAATTGGAACAAAGCTTACAACGAAAAGTAGCGCCATAATGAAAAGCAGGTTCGAAAATAGGCGACTGCAGACGACCAGTTGAACACTGAGAGTAAATAACTGTGCCTGTATTTACTGAGCTACCTGAGATTTATTCCTTCTCACACTGTTCGAAATCGACAACACCTACGCACACGATGTGTAAGGCGTCCTGCGTTTCTTCGTCCTTTTTATTGTATATTTTTAACAGGTTCGCATGATACGTCCTGACTTTCTCATTGACCTTCACCCTATAGTCATTTTCGCAGATTATACCTACGACTTCGTAAGGACCCTTCCACTGCATCAGAAGTTTATTACTCTCAGTGGGCAGTAATATTAATACGGAGTCGCCTATTTCGAACCTTCTTTCCTTAGCGCTCTTATCGTAGTAATGTTTGTACCGATTCTTGGTCTTTTCTAATTCCGACGACGCTATCTTTAAGGTCTCCTCCAATTTTTCCATTAACTTGAAAACATACTGATAACTGTTCATCACCTCATCCTGCTGCCGTTCGTTAACCCAAATTTCTTTCATTATCTGCATGGGTCCTCTCACGGTTCTCCCATACAACAACTCAAAAGGCGCAAATCCGGTGCTTTCCTGTGACGCCTCACGGTAGGCGAATAGTAAAGGATTTATAAATTTATTCCACCTTTTTGGTTGTTCATTACAGAGTCTTTTTAGCATCCTTGCATCGTTCCGTTGAAATTGTTTCAACCAGAGCCGTACAAATGTGGAGATTGGTGCGTCGTCGCTACTGCTTTCACAATTTAGACAAAACTGAGTCCCAAGTCGGTTTATATTCATCTGTTACCTTGTCGGCGATCCTTAGAGTACAAGTCCACCAGGGCTTCTGCACCGTCTCTGATCAATATTCTTATGGTACCGCTTCAGGGTACTGTGGCGGTAATCAACGAAGGGTAGACATAATATGTCCAGCCCTGGAGGAAGCACATAATTGGGACGTACCAGATCTACTGCCCGACTCTTATTAAACGGGATCCTCCTATAAGTGGCCTTTCGCGCATGCGTTTACCACTTTCCTTTCGGCAAACGCTCCTTACATAATTCGCAGAAATGACAGCAAAGCTGGATATCTCCTCGTTCATCTCGGCAGCTAAAACCGAGAGTACCTTTGTCTGTCGTTTTTAATCCAGAGTGTGTCGCCACATGATGCTATCGTGACCATAACATTAGTTCCTTCGTGTTTTGGTACAACGAATTGCTCGCCGACCTCTTTAATCTTGTTTTAATCACCTGACAAACTCCTTCATCTTACACGTAATACGACGTCTTTCTCCTATTTCCATCTAACCAAGGCCTACATCTGTTCAAAGTTATCACGTCGCGGCCTGAAATCAATGACTTTTCAAACGAGTGATTTTGTCGTACTTGCTTGTTGAGCGTGTCCGCGTATTCGTCTTTCATCACGAACTACAAGCGCATGTGATGCATCAACTTGTTCACAGGATGTTCTAATAATCGTCGGCTGAGTAGTATTTCTCCGACCGCGAGTTGTTGATATCAACCGATGCATACTACTATCGCTGCTATCGAGGTCCACCGTCATGATACCGGGACTTGGCTAACATTCCTCTCAGGAGAACTATGCCATTGCCTCGCGCGTGATACCATCTACTATATGCAGGATCTCTGCATTCCTTGCCCCGGGTATGTTCCTATTATCAAAATATTGCATCGGTCAGAGCTATGGCTTCTACACGATCCGTATAGTAGGGCGTACGCACGTCGATCTGTAAACGGTTGCATCTTTATCTTGTTGTCCCATTATCGTCAGTCATTTCCTCCGCCATTCTCTTTATTTGTCTCCCTCATTGCTCTTCTTTTTAAACAATCCCTCCATCTTATTCCGTGTCCCTCAATACTTCGGCGCCATCCCATTAATTTTTTCGTAACAACGGGCTCATTGGAATTCAAAATGTTGGTCTTACATTATCACTCTTATATACATGCGCTTTTGACACAGGGATCATCTGCCCAGCATGCTAAAGCGACTCGTGTTATTGCTTCACATGTTTTCAGTGATTTCTTCTTAATTGGTCACTGTAAATCACGCGAGTCGCTGTAATATCAAAGGCAGTGGCATCCCACTGGTTTCAACTTCACTGTTATGGCAGCCAGCGCCTTTTTGAGGTCCTTCTCTCAAGTATGGACGGTGTATAATAGGTTGTTGCATTGGTTGATCTTTCCAATAGCGATATCTGAATTTTACGAATCAAAATAGGCTTAATGCCCGTTCTTTCCACATGAAACAAGTGGAACGTATTAGTCGTTTTCGGTGTATTTAGAAACTTTAGGAGGCATTTTTCTTCATCTTTCTTGGAGGGATTCCCTACTAGTCGGTGACTGTCAAATTTCTGTTGGTGGGCCAGAGATAGTCTCCGCTTCTTGAGGAAATGAACCTCTAATATATAATACCTTACTCTCCCGTAAATAAATGGTTGCCATTCTTATTGCGGGCAAGATGTTAGAAACCTGTCCGCTATTATGTCAAATGATGCATGTAATTAATAGTCTATATATCGTCACTAGTTCTGTCCATTTCTATGACGTACACCCACCCACCTCAGAATTGTATCGACTTTCATCAATTTATATGCCTTCGCACTCCTGAAAGCTTTTTTATGTCGGTAGTCCATCTCATGTCAAATCTGTAGCACAGTAGGAGGGTATCCTCAAGTTTTCGTAGTCTTGAAATTCTTCTATAGGAAGCGGGAGTATATGACAAAGCTTTCCCTGTTAAAAGCCACTAAGTGGATGCCCAAATTTCCTTCTGGTCATCGGTTATCTCCGTCAAATCTTTCGAAGCGTTCAAAGGTAGATCTATTTCGTCTCTGTTATCGCGAAAGGAGGGAGCTAGGCTCACTCGCTTAACATCGTATTGGTTGAGCCTGTTGTTGATTAATAATGCCTGCAACTCCCTTCTCCTGAGCTCTAGCTCGTGCTCTCTTTCTCTCTGCTGCCTCTCTGTCAGCTTCTTGTCCTCTCGCTGCCTTCTCTCTCTCTGCAGTGCACTTTGTCTCTCTTCTCGTTTTCTGGTCTCTGCTGCTTCTTGTCAGCTTTCCCTCTGTCCTCTCTTCTAGCTTCTTTCTTTCTCATGCTGTCTTCCTGTCAGTTCCCCTCTGTCTCTCTTCTGT
>JABUQX010129526.1:0-12500 GCA_015478945.1 Trachelipus rathkii
ATATATATATATATGATTGTATATATACTCTATTCATAATTTTAAGTATTTTTTATTACAATGTGTACTTTTCTTTTATAATACAGGCAAGATTTTAACGAATACAAAGTGTATTCCCTGTGTCATGTGTTTCTAAGGAAGCCTGGAGGTAAATAGCGCCTTAATAAATGATTTTTTTTTTCAGCAGTTAGATTAATTAAGTGTCGTTAATACCCATTTTATGCATGAACATTATTATATAAAATTTTCCTGTGTTGAGTCATGATTTTTTAACTACATATAAATGATTTTATTTCCATCAGTTAGATTAATTAAATTTCGTTAGTAATCATTTTATGTATGAAAATTATTATCTGAAAATTTCCTATAT
The DNA here is from genome assembly GCA_015478945.1 of Trachelipus rathkii. Lineage (NCBI taxonomy): Eukaryota > Metazoa > Arthropoda > Malacostraca > Isopoda > Trachelipodidae > Trachelipus > Trachelipus rathkii. The sequence goes on from JABUQX010129526.1 coordinate 371, forward strand.
TGGGTTATGTTTATAAATTGACTTTTATTGAGTTTATATTAATTTTTGTTAATGATATATGAGCATGGTAATTCGATGTAATGTGAATTTATTACTATTTATGATTATTTAACTATTAAATTTGAATCATGTAATTATCAATCATTAATTGCTTAACAGGTTATTTTGTGTGGGCCTAGTCTGCTGTGACTAGGCTTTGACCGAGGGGCTAATACACCCCTATGAATAAAAGAGTGGAAACGACATGGTTTGACTCATTAATCCCAACCCGTTGTGTGGCGAGTGCCCAGAAAACACAAACGACAATTTGGCGTCCTATATGCCAGAATAGAGCGTGGGATCTTTTGATGCAACAGATGCAAACAGCGCAACAAGCAACCGCCCAACCCACACATAACCTCCACTTCCATCGGAAACACTTGGACACTAAGCCAAGGGGCTTTCAAGTAAGAATTCTAATTGTGTACCAGATATTTTTATTAAAATTTTAAGGGAAAAGTTTCCCAATCTCCAGCCAGTTTATATAGAAGCAGTCGAGAAGGAAGTCTTTCTCACGGGAACAGCCGAATAGAGAGGAAAAGTTCTCTCTCTCGCCGAAGCCAGCGAAAAGAGGAGGCCGTTGCCTCTCACAGACTCAGCCAGCAGCAGAGAGGAAAACCTCTCTAAAAGACTCAACAGCTCAGAGAGGAAGTTCTGAGTCAAGTCGGAGAAAAGTTCTCCACAATAGCAAAGAAAATTGCCCCTTCCCCTAGCCCCCAGAAAAGAAATAATATAAAAATACAAGGTTGCAACCACTAATTATAATTATAATATAGCTATTATTATTATGTAATAATTATATATATTTTTGCATGCTACATTTATATAAAATAAGAGGTTTTATATTGAATGGTAAAAAATATTTGTAATTGTAAGTGGTTGATTATTTTTATTTTTCTTTTTTATTATTTTCTCGCGAATGACCATTTTAAGATATAATATGTGCAACAGGTTATGCGTAATTTTTTACAGATACGAGTAAGTTTTATCATTGACAATTAGAATAAGCCGTTAATGATTATTGAAGAATAATTTATCTTCCGAAACCTCATTTACTTTTTTTCTCTCCCACACCTCTCTTCTCAACTAACATTTCCGTAAACTATAGTAAATATTAACATTTACCAGATATATATAGATATATATATATATATATATATATATATATATATATATATATATATATATATATATATATATATATATATATATATATATATATATATATATATATATATATATATATATATATATGAATAAAAGGATAGAAAGAGAAGGAGACAGAGAGAGAATTGAGTAGACAGACGCCGAGGTTGGCACAAAGAATTCACGCATAACACACACACACGCACCAGCTCAGGCACACGCCGTCAAGGTCAAGCGTTACGAAAAGGGGAACAGGATCAGAAAAAGAATAATATATATATATATATATATATATATATATAGTATATATATATATATATATATATATATATATATATATATATATATACATATATGGGTATATATGTATATATGTAAATGTATAGTGAGACTATATATTTACAAGTAAGTAAGTGTATATAAATATATCTACAGAGATATATTAAAAGAGACTAAAGTGTCTTTCTTTCTTTTTTAAGCCAGCAGGTATATATATATATATATATATATACGAGATATATATATATATACAATAGAGAGTTTATTAGTTTTGAGGAGAATAAAAAAGCAAATTTTTTAAAGAGACTAAAGGGTCTCTTGTTTTTTTAATTAAGAAGCGTTTCTTTTTATAAAATTTTAAAACCATATCGAGAAGCTTATATAGCTTATGTGTTTTTTTTTTTGTGATTAGTAATTAAGCCATTTTTGCTAATTTTAAGAAGCGTAATAGTAATAGAAAATTAACAGTAGCCAGTGTTTGCATGCATTCATCTTTGCATAATTTCAGCGATAGTTTTTTTTTTGTGTTGTTTCTAAAGGAGTTTGTTTTATATTCTTTAAGGAAAGATAGCAACGGTACGAGAGATAGGATAGGTTTGAAGTATAACCCCTAAAGAGCCAAGGAAGTAAAGTCTTCCGGGAGGGACGATATTTTAAAGTAACCCCCTAGAAAGCCAAGGAAGTAAAGTCTTCCGGGAGGGACGATATTTTAAAGTAACCCCCTAGAAAGCCAAGGAAGTAAAGTCTTCCGGGAGGGACGATATTTTAAAGTAACCCCCTAAAGAGCCAAGGAAGTAAAGTCTTCCGGGAGGGACGATATTTTAAAGTAACCCCTAAAGAGCCAAGGAAGTAAAGTCTTCCGGGAGGGACGATATCTCAAAGCTCAAAGTTGCTTCAGAAAATAGTATCTTTAGATAACACAAAACCAAGTACAGAACTTACTATTACTAACTATAAATCCGAGGCGATTTAAGGGCAGTAGCAAAGGTTATTAGGCCCAGAGACCCAGTAGAAGTCATATGGGAGAGCCCAGTAAAGGCCCATGCTCCCCAACAAGGGTTAAGGAACCCAGTAGCAGATGGTTGTCCCACAGGAGCAGTCCGGTGGAAGCAGTATACAGAAGATTGCCGCAGCAGTGCAACCCAGTTTGTATAGTAAGGACGACCCGCAGGGAGTCGCCCCCACAAAGTATAGTTTTATTTACGGTAACGATCCACAGGGATCCACCACAGATTTAGAGGTAAATCTGAAAGCAGAAGGAGGGCTCTGGCAGGTGAGAGTACCAGTGCAGTCCAGAACCCCATTACATAGGCAACAGTGCTTAAAAGAAGCACCAAAGATAGTTAGAGAATAAGATAGTTTTAGGAGGTGAAAAGGAAGGTAAAGAAGTCGAGATGACCCGTAGAAGGAGGCGGCAAGAAGCGGTAAGAGAGGAAGCAATTGAACATTGTGGGAACGGCAGAAATACTCCTCTGGTGGAGAACCAGAGAGTTGAGGAAATGTCCAAGTACCCCTCTCCACTAAATCCGATTGGCCCAGCCAACTTGAGCCTAAACCCTTCACCCACTTCCTCCTTAGAGCCTAATTTTCAAGCAAGAAAGGAGGGTCAAGAGACTCTCTCGAACGAAAGAAAAGACCCAACAGGGCAAGGTAGAAAAAATGAATATGTTCTACGAGGAACAGCGCGTTCATTTCAAAGTTTAGTTATAGAGGTGATCCGCAGGGAGTCACCCCCGTGTTACAGAAAACAAGAGTTTTGTAGCCAAAGAACAAAGAAGAAGAAGAAGAAGAAGAAGATGAAGAAGCAGTAATCTTCGAAAGACAGTTTTCCGGCCAAAGACGAACCTTTGAGTTGGCCAAGCAAGTGTCCGACTTAATTAGCAAATAAGTCGAAGAAGGTTCCCCGGCTGGCGTTAAGTACCAGTGCGTCCGGAATCTTGCTAGATAAACAACAGTGTTTAAGTTTAAGGGTACCTAAGCGACAGTGCCTAGGGTATATAAGCCACGGTGCTTAAGAATATATAGGTGACAGAACCTACCGCCTAGAAAGTCTGGGTGGAAAGCCACAAAGATATTAACAATAAAGTTTGTTAGCTAAGCAACAGTGCTTAAGTTTAAGAGCTAGGTAACGATACCTAGGGTAAATAAGCCAAGGCGCTTAAGAATTTACAAGATATTAACAATAAAGTTTGTTAGCTAAGCAACAATGCTTAAGTTTAAGAGCTAGGTAACGATACCTAGAATAGATAAGCCAAGGCGCTTAAGAATTTATAGGATATAAACAATAAAGTTTGTTTATTTTGAGCCCATTTAGCTGACCAGTTGTCCGCTAATCATTTTTCGTTTTCAACCTATAAGGAAAAGGGAAGATGACAGTTTAGAGAGAGCTAGGTAACGATGCCTAGAGTAAATAAGCCAAGGCGCTTAAGAATTTAGAAGAAAATTAACAATAAAGTTTGTTTATTTTAAGTCCATTTTGCCGATCAGATGTCTGCAAATCATTTTTCCAAGTTAATCTATGAGAAAAGGGAGAATGACCGTATGGTATAGTCTAGGTAAAAGTACCTAGGTGACAGTACCTAGGGAAAACAGGGTAAAAGTGCCTCCGAGCCAGAGAGCACCACAAGCAGAACGCCTTAGTGGCACTTATCAGTCGATAAAGCAAGAGATAGCCATATATATATATATATATATATATATATGTATATATTATATATATATATATAGTATTATATAATATATATACAATATATATACATATATATATATATATATATATATATATATATATATATATATATATTATATATAATATATATATATATATATATATTATATATATATGCATGTGTGTACAATAGATGTAAATCATGGGTGGTTAAATGTTATTGTCCATAAAAAGACTGAAGATGGTTCATCCCCCTGTCGGATGAGTAAATTACCACACTCAAAGGTTGGGTTCTTTTAAGGGAAGTTACTTGGATTGGGTGAAAAATATTCCCCCGGTATTCCTATTTTTAGCACTTTTAACCGAGTTTTGTCTTAGGATATTTAGGTGATAAGCCGTAACGTTTACCATGACTTTCGATCTATTAATAAGTTTTTTAAACAAGAGTTTAAATAGCAGAAATGGAGACTCATAAAGTTGAGATAGCCTCCGAAAGAAAGATCAAGGAGATATAAAGATATCTCTGTAGCAGTGATCTTTACGTCCCGATGGACACATTTTAGGACAATATAAAGATTAAAAAGATATAAAGATATCTTTTGTAGCAGTGATTTTAACGTCCAGACGGATGTATTCCATGACAATATTTTTAATTAATTTAAAAATGTGTCTTGTTTTTTTTATTAGACTAAGTATGTACACATAGATTCGTGCATGTTTGTGTATACCCGTACGCACACCTGAGCGTTATTGTTTCGATCACCTGATCACCAAGGTCGTCGGATACATGCATGAATGAACAGTGAATTTCGGTCATATGATTGTAAAATGACCTTGAAGGAAAGGAACAGACGATAAGGCGGAAGAGAGATAGAAGAAAGAGAGAGGAGAGAAATGAAAATTGCCTTTCGTTTACTGTTGAAGAGATCGCTTTGTATGGTTTTTTTGTATAATTTTATGAATTTTCATAACTTTGCTTTATATAGTTTCAGTAGTTTTGATATTTAGTTTTATGAATTTTCATAACTCTGCTTATATAGTTTCAGTAGTTTTGATACTTAGTTTTATGAATTTTCATAGCTTTGCTTATATAATTTCAGTAGTCTTGATACTTAGTCTTATTTCTTGATAATTTTAACAGGAAGTACTATATATTAATGCTTTGTTTTAATAACTAATAACCTTTAACCTTTATTGCTTTGTTTTAATTAACTTTAAAGCTTTTATGTTTAAATCTTGATCAACTTTGATCTGGCGGCCATTTTGTAAGAAAACTAACCATACTTTTAAGCTAGAATACTTCTTGGTAAAGTTAACATAGTCTTAGTAAGCACTAATTTTCTTTTAAGTAGTTGGTATCTAGCGATATTAACATATTAACCTTGCTTTAAAACTGCATGACAAACTTTATAATGATAAAAAGCACTCTTGAAAAATAAGCGAAACCAGCTCGCGCTTACTAAATATTGCGCGTCAAATAATGAATATAGTGATGCACCGCCATCTGACACTAATATGCGAATTTTGTCTCCAGTTACGTTCTATTTGGAGACAAAAACAAATAAACTACACATAGCCAGCCCTGTACAGCAAATACCAGGTTATCCTGACTTCCATCTTTGCTCGTATAACCTCAGCCACATTTCCATTTAGAGATGCGAGTACTACCATCTCAAGGATGGTCAAGTGTGTTGTTTACTTTGGACATACTACCCACATATGTTGATTGAAACAAATCTTTTAACGAAGATTCCTTTCGAGAGGGGGGTCCTTTGTGGTATGTAAATTTGTGTGCACAAATAAGTCGAATCAACATTATGTGTTGTAAGACGCCCAAAGCTTTACAAGTTAGAACAGCGCAAATTCTTTTAAACTTTCTCACGCTGAAATCCATGACTCACCCTCAGAAACACCTAAAATTCTTACAAACAAATCTTACATCGTAACATATCGAGTAAGGCATACACCTCCTCAAATAATCTTGTTCCAAGACCCAAAGTTCTGTAACTTCATTTCAAGGTTGTGGCTCTCTCTTGCAATTTCTTCCACAATTTCGTTTCAGAACGTTTGCTATGCATTTTTTCTGTATGACGCAGAGCCAAGCGGGAAGCTTCCAAGTACTTCCCCAGCATTGCGAGCGTCATTAGCTCTGTTGAAATCGAATGGTATAGATCGGGTTTTGAAAGTGGCTCCAAAAGTGAGAATAAAACGGGGGCGTGAAACGGGGGTGTGAATTGTGTTTCGAAACAGAGAATATACTGTCCCCAGTATTAATATTCCCCTAAGCCTAGTATATATATTAATATACCTATGTATATCTGTGATATTATATCTATTAATATATATATATATATATATATATATTAATAATAAATATATACTATATATTATAATATATACTATATATATTATATAATATTATATATATATATAATATATATATATATAATATATATATTATAATATGCAAATGTGATATATATTCTATTCATAATTTTAAGTATTTTTTATTTACAATGTGTACTTTTTTATAATACAGGCAAGATTTTAACGAATACAAAGTGTATTCCCTGTGTCATGTGTTTCTAAGGAAGCCTTCAATCAGGAAGTGGAGGTAAAATAGCGCCTTAATAAATGATTTTTTCTTTCAGCAGTTAGATTAATTAAGTGTCGTTAATACCCATTTTATGCATGAACATTATTATATAAAATTTTCCTGTGTTGAGTCATGATTTTTTAACTACATATAAATGATTTTATTTCAATCAGTTAGATTAATTAAATTTCGTTAGTAATCATTTTATGTATGAAAATTATTATCTGAAAATTTCCTATATTGGGTTATGTTTATAAATTGACTTTTATTGAGTTTATATTAATTTTTGTTAATGATATATGAGCATGGTAATTCGATATAATGTGAATTTATTACTATTTATGATTATTTAACTATTAAATTTGAATCATGTAATTACCAATCATTAATTGCTTAACAGGTTATTTTGTGTGGGCCTAGTCTGCTGTGACTAGGCTTTGACCGAGGGGCTAATACACCCCTATGAATAAAAGAGTGGAAACGACATGGTTTGACTCATTAATCCCAACCCGTTGTGTGGCGAGTGCCCAGAAAACACAAACGACATATATATATATATATATATATATATATATATATATATATATATATATATATATATAAATTATATAGTATAATATATATAATATATATTATATTATATATAATACAATGTAGATAAATATGAAGATTTCTAATGGTTTATGTGATAAATGTATAATATATATAATCTATTTTCTTTTTCTTTTTCAATTTTTTTTTAATTTTTTAGAAATTTGTCGGAAAGCTGGTGCGGTGCGATCTAAAGCCCCACCAGGCACCACACAGCACGGTTAATTTTTCTAGTGCTCCGTACCGCACCGCACTTATATATTTTCTTCCGCACCCTACGGCACCAAAATGAGCGCGCCACGCACCACACCGCACCGTGCGTCAAGGGTCAAAAACACTAATAATACATTCAAACATTCGCTTATTTTGTCTATATTAAATTATATATATATATATATATGTTAATATAATTATATATATATATATATATATATATATATATTATAATATAACTATTTATATATATATAATTGTTATAGTTATTTTGGAATGTTAAGGAACTCTTGTTGCTGTTTATAGTATTAGTAATTGTTTTGGTGCCTGTCAATATCTTCAAACCGAGCTTTGGAAAGGTATTTAGTCAATGTTGACGCATGTGTGAATGTTTAAAGATAAAAACACACTGACACAAATCTTTGATTATATTATATATAATATATATATATATATATATACTATATATAATATAATATTATTATTTAATATATAATAATATAATATATATATATATATATATATATATTATTATTATATATAATAAATGGAGAGAGTACACGCATACTCGAACGATGAAATTACCTCCCATTTTTACATGGTGCGTCTTCTCTTTTGCGTTCATATTCTTCACACACTCATCCTCCAGGCAACATATACTAACCACCATTTATCCACATATCATATACACATGATTAAAGTACACCACACCCACTTGCTAGATAACACCTTCCAGACATCCCTACTATCATATCCCTGTGTGCGGGGGAGAAAAGAATTTCCCACATTTCGTATGTCCTCGTGTCGTAGAAGTCGATAAGGGCGGTTGGAGTTGGGGTTTGGCTGTCCATTACCACCTATCTTTGCTAGGAAGCTGATGCATGCCTCGGAGATGGTCGTTATCGGTAAACGACCTTCTAACTTTCGGCGAAATTGTATAAATATGGTTACATGGAATGTCAGAGAATAAATGTTGAGGAGAAGAAGAGAGAGGTGGATGGATGTATTTAGAAAAGGGCAAATTTGAATTTCTTCGCTGTGACTGAAACAAAAGATGAAGGAAACGGTGAAATTGAGTGGTGTGATGTGAAATGTGTCGTGCTGGTGGTGGAAGAGAATGAGAAGAGGGAGAGAAGGAGTTTGCAAAATTGATGAGGACCTGTGGTACCAAAGGCTATGGTAGCACTTTTGTGTGTGTGAGTCTAGAATTCTAATTGGTAGATTAAGTTTGAAATGGTCAAGGTGTGTGTGGTTGTGACGTATGGTCCATCTGAGGGAACCGTTGAAGAGAGTACAATTTTTTGGATAATTTGAATGTGTTCTGGATGGGGTGAGTAGAGCTTCAGATTGAAGTGTTTGGGGGACCTAATGGTTGGATAGCTGATCAAAAAGGGATGGTATAACAGGTGTTTTGGGTGGGGGAGAAAATGAGAATGGTAAGGAAGGTGATTGATTTGCTGTGAAGGAGAGGTATGTGTTGTAAGTAATACTTTCTTTAAAACACAAGAGTATCCATAAGTATACTAGAGTTTGGTGTAGGTAGAGATGGTATCGAAGTGAAAAGTATGATTGATTTTGTGTTGGTGAAGAAGGAGATGTTTGAAGTATGTGTTGAGTGTTAAATCAGTGAGGGGTTTAGGAATGGGATTATCGGATCATTATGTTTGTTCTAATGTAAAAATTAAGTTAGTGGGGCTTTGGATGGGAGAAGGTGATACGAAAGGAATAGGTAAAATTAAAGAGTGAGAAGTAGTGAGGCAGAGAAATAAGGATAAGTATGTAAGAGCGCTTGCTAGTAAATCGGTTGAATGTGAACAATTTGATACTGAACAAATCTGGGGGCAAATGAAAGAAGCAATTGTTAGTAGTGCAAAGGAAAGTGTTGTGATTGCTAAAGTAGGAAGTAGAATGTTAACAGCGAATGGTGGAATGAAAGGTGATGAAAGCGGTTAAAAGTAAAAAAAGAAGCCTGGAATGAACTAAAAGAAAATGATGACAGTTCAAAAAGAAAGATGCTTGAAATTATATAAGGAGGAAAAAAGAACTACTAAAAGGTGCATACGTAGGAAAACAAGAGGTACATGAACAGTTTGGAAGGAGGATGAATTGAGGACATTAAAAGGAAATAGGAAGCTCTTCTGGAGAGAAGCGCGAAAGGTTAAGATGAGAATAAGGGGAATCTGTTAAGAATAATGAATAGGGATGGTGCTTTTGTAACTGATGAAATGGATGTGAGGGGAGTGTGAAAGAACACTTTGAAAATCTGCACAATATTAACAGTAAAGATGAGGTGTAGTGAATGTGTGTGGTTTTGTTGGTGCAAGAAGGAATAGGTCTTTTGGGGATGAGGTTATTAGAAAGTCGGAGGAGGTAATGGGTAGGGTGAGAAAGTTTAAGAATGGTAAATCACAAGGTATAGATGAAATTACTAGGGAAATATGACAATGAGCGGAGGCGAGATGGTGACTGATTTGATCTTGAAGTTGTGTAAAAAAGCGTTTATGAAGGTATAGTTTCCAAGGGATTGGAGGAGAAGCGGTAATAGTACCCTTGTATAAGGTTAAGGGAGAAAAGGGAATGTAGAATTATAGGGGATAAGTATTGAGTGGTTTGTAGGGAAGGTATAATGCCTGGTATTTTGGTCGAAAGAGTGCGTCGAGTGACTGAGGATCTGATTGTGGAAGAACAAGGTGCGTTTAGGAGTGGTGAGGATGTGTGGACAAAACTCTTATATCAAATCTTTACATTGAAGAAAATGAGGGAGAAGAAGAATTATTATTATTTAGGTTTTATGGATTTACAACAGGCGTCTGATTAATAGAGTTAATAGGGAAGCTTTATGGGAGGTGTTAGTTGATATATGGTGTTGGTGGTATGGCTTCTGAAATGGAATCAAAAGTAATGTAATGGACGATAGTGGAAGCGTAGTAAGAATAAATGTGTTCAAATGTGGATTGGTTTTAGGATTAAAAAGCGGAGTGAGACCAGGGTTGTGGTTATGTCTCCTTGGTTATCAATGTGTATATGGATGGGGTTAAGAAAGAATTCGAGGTGGGGGGGAGGCAGGAAATGGTGTTAGAATGACGGAGAGTGGAGAGGAGTGGAGGGGGCCCTACCTATTGTATGCGGATGATTGGTTCTGTGGGCGAGTCTGAAGAGAGTTTGAGAGGATTGGTGGACGAGATTTGGCAGGGTATTAAAAGGAGGGGTGAAAGTAACGTAGATAAGAGTAAGGTTTATGGTTGTGAGTGAGGACAGTCTCAGTGTGAAGTTATGTTAGATATGAGCCAGCCTGAGCAAGTGTCTGAGTTTAAATATTTTAGGGTATGGTGTTGGATGAGAAGGGACGGATGAGCAGATGTAGTAGGAAAGTTGTGATGCAGGAAGGTGGCTGGTGCAATTAACTCGTTGTGGATGTGTAAGGACTAAGTCTTGAGTGCGCTAGGGTCTTAACATGAGGGTATGTTGTACCTGTGTTATTGTATGGTAATGAGACTATGGTCTGGATAAGAAGTATAGATCTAAAGTTTCAAAATGTGTTCAGATGGACATTCTAGGGGCATGCTAGTTGTGAAAAGAATTAATAAAAGGAATGAACGTATTAGAGAGTCGTGTGGTGTGAAGAACGGGTAATAGGAGAATAAATGAAAGTATTTGAGATGGTTTGGTCATGTGGAAAGGATGAATGAAAGCCGGTTGGTTAAGCGGATGTATAGTGGAGAGTGTGTTGGGAAACGACCGGCTGGGAGACCGAAGAGAAAGTGGATTGAGTCGGTGAACGAATGTCTGAAGGAGAGAAATGTGAGTTTGGCAGAGGCGAAATAAAGGTGGCCGTGATGAGAGATGGCGGGTTTTGTATGGGGCTAATGGTTGTGGTAACTGGGCCAGGGATGAAACCTTACATTGACGATTTAGCATAGTGAGGGTCCGTCGCGCGGTCCCGTGAAGCTCTAGGGGTGGATTTTCTGTCTGTGACGAGCTCTCACTAATTTATGGTACAGGGGGGCGGTAAGGCTGGTGCTTTTCTTTTCGACGTTTTGGTCATGTTCCTCACTGCTTGTTCTTTCCGATGCTGTACAGCACCTCAACCCCCAATCTTGGGCAACAGAGGATAGGTGAAGAAAGAATATATATATAATATAATATATATATATATATATATATATATATATATATATATATATATATATATATATATATTATATAATATTAATATATATCTATAATATATATATGATACTATGAAATATATATATATATATATATATATATATATATATATATAGAGAGAGAGAGAGAGAGAGAGAGAGAGAGATTTTACATTCTACACCATCTCCTGGGTAAGACTTTCGCCCTGTCAATTGGGCCAGCATCTTCTTCCTTTGGCCTCGAAACTCTTGATCCTGAAGCACTCTAGAAAACGCTTTCTTGGCGCAATGGTTTTCGATGCTAGTCCTTGAGTTATATATTCAGGTAGGGTTTTCATCCTTTCAATGGAACTAGCATTTTCTTCCATTTGGCCTCTAAAATCATTCACCCAGAGCTCTAATGAAGATTCTGTTTCTAGGCGCAAAAGTTTCCGATGCTGGTCCAGGAGT
>JABUQX010129528.1:2500-5000 GCA_015478945.1 Trachelipus rathkii
TCTGTGATTCCAAGACAGATTTTATAACTGACAGAAGTTTATGCGCTACACAATAGAGATTGTTAGCTCCAGATAAAAATAAGGCTTTTTCATGTTGGCACCACTGTCTCTTAAAACACAATGAACATTGGATATGGGTATTTCCCATTTGTTGATCACTTCATCAAAACTATTTGATAAGTACCCACCAGAATGCCTTTCGTGAAGCTTATGCGAGTCTAAAACAAAATTCTCTCTTAGAGAGTTCGCATCAGTTCCGTGACAGGCTAGAGATAAAGACATACCCCAGCAGGCGTACCTGACCATACGTAAGTAGTGAAAGACAGTCCGGTTTCACTCATTGATTTTACCTCTTTACTTATTTTAGCACAAACCTTTGGGTATATATGATCACAAATAATGTCAGAGTAAAAGCGTCCTTTTTATAATTTGTACTGCCGAGTAGATGATTCCACAAAACGCATGAAGCCAATGCGTTCGACCACATCGAATGGTTCATCATCCATTACAATCACTTCGGCAATGCGGTAGTCTATTAATTTACTTTTCCGATGATTGACATTCCAAAGCACTCTTTTTTCAATACAATATTCTATTAGTCACTTGTTTCATCTTTTGTAAAGGTGTTGACAACTTCTTCGTGACACTCTCTTTAATTTTCCTGAATCCGCCTCAACCACTTCTTCATACCGAGATAAATGCATCGACTTAAGATGATTTTTAGCGATGTCGTTCCTCTACCTTTTCTAGAATAGAGATGAGAGCATAATTAGCAATTAGCAATCTCTTTAGACACAAGATAAAAATATTTCCACACTGCTCACTTCATTACTTCTCTCGCTTAATTTAAAAAAAAAAAAAAAAAAAAAAAAAAGAGAAGAATGATGGCAAAATAACCTTACTCATTCAGATCAATCTGTACTAACTCGGTGCTGACTACTAAATCACTTACTAACTACACTGACTCTGGATGCTCTTTATTCAGAAAGTCAAATTCTACTCAGCTGCCTTTGACCAAAAAAGTCATCCCATTGAATCATTTTTGAAATAGTCAGTCAGTTATCTTTACTTGCACGGTGATTCTTTTATTTATGTAATTCTCTCTCTCTCTCTCTCTCTCTCTCTCTCTCTCTCTCTCTCTCTCTATATATATATATATATATATATATATATATATATATATATATATATATATATATATATATATATATATATATATATATATATATATATATATATATATATATATATATACTAATATATATATATATATATATATATATATATATATATATATATATATATATATATATATATATATATATATATATATATATATATATATATACTACTCCAAATCATAGCGCAGCATTCAAGGCTACAGTTATATAGCGGATCTCAGGAAGTGAATGTTCAGCGGTTTGCGGATAACTACGTACTAATAATAATATATATGTAGCCTTAACCTTATAACTTAATATATATATATATATATATATATATAATAACTATATATATATATGTATATATATATATATATATATATATATAAAACAATAATGTATTGTAACAAAGTGAGGTCGGTAATAATCAAGTAATCTCAGAGCTCTTGCTTTGCGACCAATGTTGCACGATCAAAATATTTGTTTTTAAAACAAAGCATTTCATTAATTTGAAAAGTATATGATATTTGCATAAAAGAAATTCTCAAATGAGTCGTTAATTTATTTTCAAAATCATAATATAATATTCAAAATATTTATTCTGTTATATTTTCATTTTGTATTAATAGAAGATGAGAGATTTTTATTTTATTTTTTTGCAAAGATCCAGTAATATTATTATAATTATATCATTAATATTAATTATTATTATATTATTATTACCTGAGAGTATATTTTAACTTTTTGTTTTTAATATTTTAACTTTACAGAAATTAAAATACTTGACTATAAATTATGCATGATGCTAGAAAAGTTAAAACATAAATACATATAAGATAATGTATAAAATATTAAATAAGTTTGTACATTAATAAATAAAATAATTTAACAAACAGATCTAAATTAAATATAGAGAACTCATCTCAATATATATATATATATATATATATATATATATATATATATATATATATATATATATATATATATATATATATATATATATATATATATATATATAAAGCCACCCCATCTTCTTAATAAGTGCGATCTTTGTTACTATACTCATTAACGACTACCAAACTTTTTCTTAATTAAGTTTAGCAAAAAACTCTTGCGAATATCCGTTAATCAAACTTTGTAAACTGTAATTTAATTTGTAGATATTAATTTAATAGTACAGTAACTTATATTAAAATTTATCCAATATTCTAAATTTTTTTTTTAAGGATATAATGGGAATATATATATATATATATATATATATATATATATATATATATATATATATATATATATATATATATATATATATATATATATATATATATATATAC
>JABUQX010129529.1:0-32316 GCA_015478945.1 Trachelipus rathkii
CAAAAGGACGATATAATATTTTTTGATACCGATGAGTATGCCCTCTACTTCCGTGTGGAGTAGTTTATAAGTAAGAATATTATACTATAGTTAATAATTATTATGAAATTTGACAAAAATAGATTAGTTTTCTAAATAAATGTCAACTCTGTGCTGAGCATCGAGTGCAGGAGTCTGCCTCTGATTAATATTTATATATTATTATATATAATTATATAATATATATTAATACATTTCATTTGTTATATTATATTATATATTATTATTATTATATATATATATATTTTATATATAATATATATATATATATATCTATATATATATATATATAATATATATATATATACCCGGTATAATTATATATCTATATTATATATATATATATATACTATATAATATATTAATTATATATTATATATATTATAATATATTTATCTATATATTATATATTAATATATATATATATATATATATATATATAATAATATATATATATTATATATATATTATATATATATATATATATATATAATAATATGGTTAATTATTAAACACAAATATACTCAATTAATATTTCAAAAAACTACAATAGCTACAGGGACAAGGAAATTACATTGTTGGAATCCTGTTAAAATTTTATTGCGGAAACTGTTAAAAAAATCTCAAAAACTACAATACCTACAGCGAAAAGGAATACAATTTTGGAATCCTAGTAAATTTTAGTTAGGAAAATGTAAAAATAAAATAAAATAAAATAAAATAAATATTGGCTATTTTTTTTTTTAGGAGCAAAGGACAATAGTAATATATATATAATTAAATATATATATATAATATATTATATATAATATTTATATATATATATATATTATATATATATATATCTATATACCCTAACCTATTATCCTCTATACCTACTTATTTGTACAACGCCCCTATCTACCCACCCCGCTACCTCTTATATATATATACCTCCTACTATATCCGTAGTACTTAGTAGGTCACGGTATCGAGCCGAATAAGGCCGAACCACCCCTGATGGCGGCGGGACTTCTTAATTAACCCCATACCCCATACCCTACGGGGAGGTACGTAGGACGCTCACATACTCAGAATCTCCGCTTAAAAATATTATCACTCTTGTGATTACTTAAAATATTCCTCACTAATTATTCACACTATTAACTGTTATTATTATATAATAATAAACTAGTTATAAAAATAAAGTTATAATATATTTAAGGAGGGATAATTTATCTTGAGATCACTACTGATGAGATAATTAATTTTCAACTAGAATAATTTAATAAGTATAGACATTTCATTTAGTGTTTGAGGGAATATATATCATATTATTAGTACAATATAAATCAGGCCAAGACTCTTATTAAATAAAAAGATAAAAAACTAAATAGTAAGGAATACACATTAATAAAATAATGGTTATAACCGCGGAAATAAAGTTTATATATATTTGACTATTTATTTGATTTATTACTGTGATTTTTGTAGTTGAAATGTCATATTATTAAATTATATATATACACTGAGTTATTTAATAAATCAATACGATGATTGATTGAAATATATATGATTATTTTTAATTCAGTTTATAGTATTATTATTTTATAATTTGAATGCAATTATTTATTATTAATTCTATCTGAGTGAGTGTGATTATCATGATGTGTAATTTGATAATGGGTATTATTATATTTAATAGATGATTTTTAGTTCAACTCTAACTGTATAATAGGTATTATTATTATAAATAATAACTATAGGAGACTATTCACTTAATAATCTAAATCTAATTTACAATAGATAATTACTTAATTCTCAATAATTACATAAATTAATTCTAATCCTAAGCTGGTTTAGAATTTGGTATGACATATTTCTCTATGCTAAAAAATATTATTATAATAATATTTACCTTTGTCGTATAAATGATGAGTATGATTCATCACTAATACTACTTAACGATAATTAATAATCATAATAATATAATACATTAAAGCCATTAATACTTACAAATAACTGGGAAGGACCCCAATTAAATAATTTCATTGAGTGAATATATAATTATAATTAAATAATATATATCATAATATATATATTATTATATTATATATGTATTATTATTGATATTAATTATTAATTATTGTGTTTATCTGATTAATTAGCAATTTATGTCATACTTAGATTTATATGAATAATATTGTGTATAGGAACGTATCCTTTTTTATGAGGGAGTCTAAGTACAGGTTCTACTGCTCAAGTGCGTGTCATAGGCCTTCTCGTAATATAATTAGCACATTATATGAAGTTCGTGACAAGTGAAAATACATTTATGCAAGAATATATCAAGAAAAAAACAGAAATGGTCGACTCTGATCTATTATTTATAATTGTTCTTTGTTGTTATTGTTCGACTGGTATTAATTCTGAGCATATATTTATTACTGAAAATAAAGAACAAATTGTCTTGGAATTTATAACTCTCCTAACCTTCTTAGTCTCATCTCTCTTCTAATTCTCCTATCTTTTTAGCGTGTAAGAGTCAGGTTTTTTTAATAAACTTGTAAAGTAGTGATATATAAATATAGTATGAGGATATACGGAGTTCGGTGAGTCGTGTGTTCTACTATTTATCTTGCAATTGGGAAAGAATATGATCTAGGGAGTCGCCCTATATAGAGTTATTACGGTGCATGTTTGTAAAAATCGACGCATAAGAGATCTTCCTCGTGTCGGAGTCTGGAATTAGAGATTCGACAAATTAATATTTTATCTCTCTTCCCACTATACTCTGATCATAATGACCTATCAATTGCAAAGTGTTTACTAATACAATAATTAAGAAATTAGTTTTCATTTTTTATTAAAATACTTTCGTTCTATTTGTTTACTTGAGGAAATTATGAATTGTAATTTTTTATTAAATTGCTAAGTCTGATAGCGACTACTACTATTTCTTCTTATTTTTTACTCATCCGAATTAGGCTATTAAATATAAATTTAATATCATTGATATTTATGTTTATTTAATTTAGAAACTTACTCTAAACTTTATGCTTATAAATTTACACCAATTAAGGATATATACCAAAATATTATATATATATATATTAAGCCTATTGAATATTTTATAGCCATTTATAACTTATATAGAGATACCTTTATATTAAATTTAAAGTGCCACTAATACCGTATTATTTATGTGCATTATTTTCATTTTTTATTAAAATACGTTTCGTTCTACTTTATTTGATTAGGAATCATTTTATTTCACATACTTGGGTATTATAAACCATTACTACTGTTCAATTAGGTCTAGCAAAAAAAAAATAAATTATTTATACGAGATCCAAATGATAAAACTTTTATAAATTATATAGATATATTATATATATATTAAGGTAATATATATAGATTTATATATTATATGATTATAATTATATAATTATGGATTATTATATATACTTTTTGCGCTGTATCTGTGGATTGTTTGAAGAAGGAGATTTCCTTCGGAAACTTTGTTTTTGAGATGCATGCTGATCTTTGCCATTGTAACTGCTGTCTTATAATGAACTCTTACTCTTCATCAAACTCTCATATGTAAGAATGATTTGGCGTATATATATTTCATTGAATCTCAGCTACAATCTCTCGTACTCACTATATTCTGTAGACTGATCACATCTTATTTGTCTTGAATTTATAAGAATCATCTTGAGATGAAGGCACTTAGGAAACCAAAAGTTCCAAGTCACAACTATTATGTATATAATCATCGTTCTACTACACTACACTTATTGCTCGGTTGAGTTCGCATTTGATCGCAATCACCATTGTGTAATCATTATATACAGCTAGGCTTGCATGTGATCAATTTTCTCTACACTTAACGAAACATATATTTAGGTTCTTACGTACTCATTAAGTGAGTTCTCATAATTCATTGCATTTGACGAGTATTGATAACTACGTAGATATGTATTGTGCTGAAAAGTGTGGCACCATCCATAGAATTCTTGAAAGTTTATATGTTCACTTACGGTATCATATATCTGCTTGAACACAAGTTTCTCAATAGCGTCGTTAGATTTTGATAGTCTGTTTATATAGAGCTTGTTCTAATTCTTTGATTGTAGTGTGCTTCTTTTTCCTTAGTAACAATAACGTTATCTCCCTCTTAATTTCTACTTTGCAGCATGAAATATTATTTTGATCAATACTTTGGAATTTGGTGTGCTCTTTGGTTCCCATGTTGTAAATACACATGACAATGAAAGAGATGAGATCAAATTTCTTGTCAATTGTCGCCTATTGAGTTGTCGTTCTTGTTTAAACACTTCTCACCACACAGGCATTGTGCTTTCTCGAGATGCATAAGACTCGCATCATTATAGATGCTTGCACATTAATATGTTTGTCTATTCATTACTTTCTCTTGTCGGGCTTTAAATAAACATTTCTTTGTATGATGAGGCAAATAACTCTGTTATGTTTGTAATAATCTTATTTGTGTGTATCCTTATGGGCTTTTTTACTGGAACATACTCTACTGACTCATCTGAGCAAATATATACATAGCTTTTCAACTTTAGGCAAATTATGTTTAATATATTTTACTATACATATGGTGTGGTGTATGAGTATCGTCGTAATCAACTGATATGTTTGGTGCTCTACCAGTAGTGGGTGACTTTATAACATATATAGTAGATGTGACTCTAACAATACTAATTTATTGCATTCCTCGTAAGTCTATGATACAAATTATTTGTGGAGTAGCCTTGGTCTGTGGTGTGTGTGAGACAATTACTTCATGACCATGATACATAGTATATAGTGAAATGTTCCGTCCTGGACTACATTGATTCGTTGTGGAACTTCTCTGCTTTGTTAAAAATATCATTACCTGATCACTAGATACATATGGCTCTTGAGGGTACTTTGTCATTATCATGGCTTTGTGTCATGGTTATCTATTTCTCCGTGTATAATTTCTATGTACTGGGGAGAGATTGAAGGGAAGTGAACCTCATTCCAAAATAGTGCCACGTGTGTTAATATAATGAATATTGCTGAACAATTTTCTCAATCCATTGAAATTTATTGAATTGAGATTAGCCTCATATCAGATTTGTTAAAAAAAAAATAAAATAATTGTTTTATTTAATACTGAAATATTATTGATATAATTACACTAATATGTGAGTGGTATATTTTGAATGGCTATATTACATAGTCTTTAGTATTATACATCTACAATGAGTGTTTTTTTTTAAGACATTTTTTGACCTTATGTGAGTTTAATAACTAGTAGATTTTCTACAGTATGTTTTCATTTATTTGAGAATATAAAAAATCTTTTTTTTTTATTTCCTTTATTAAATTATATACTTACAGTACTATTATACATATAGTTTTAACATGAGATTAATGGCTCGTGCTTTTAACGTTACTACATTTAACCTATTTTGACATATGGTGTACGTCCCTATGAGTATTGATTATAGCATATGGTTCATATATTTATTTTTTTAAAAAAATAAAAAACTTATTATATGACATTAACAGGTTAATGTGTGATGTATTTACTATTGCGTTGTGCGAACTTCCTATAGTAGATACTGGCTTCCTTAAAATAAGAAGATATTACTTTAAGACGCCATGTGGTCGTTGTTTATATTCTTATTGATATAGTTAATTAAAAACATATGATTCATTTGAACACTTTTTTTAATCATTATGTATTTACAATTTCTGCATGAAACAACGGTTGCCCAACACAACACTAAGTCTTATAGTTCTCACTTCTGTATTCGAGAACTATACCTATTTGAGTCTTCTGATTTATACAACATGTTTATTATATCACAAGCAGTTATCAAACTAGAATAAAAACATTTCTTATAGAGAAGTTTTTATCTTGCTCTATTTTATTTGATTTAGCGCCTACTACGTTGTATTCTTATGCTGAATGATAAATCACAATACTAATATGTCTGAATAATTGAGCTCGGTGTGAGAATTCTATCTCACTGGATGTGAGTATGACAATATAAATGTGTTTGTATGAATCATTTTCGAGATTTTTGTACAACTACGACCATATTGAGCTTGAATCGATATGTATAGGTTTCGAATAACTAGTTACTCTTTATTTAGTCTCTTTGCATATGAAGGTGTATATTAATTCCTGTTGTAAAATTAGATATTGTGACACTTCAGCTATGAACTCTGGTACTTATATAATAATAGTTGACTCTGTAACTTACATATATTGGTTAAGTGTTGAATACTCGGTATCTGATAAGTTATGATTATCTATATTCGCATCTCAAATCTTTTGAATTCACACTGCTTCGTCACACAATTAATTCCTCTTGTGATAATACAGGAACATGGCACACGAGTACAATATGAGTATATATGTTCCTTGCTGTTCTGATTTCAGCAATCTCTATATATATTGTGTCTGGTGGGCAGATTCATTGTTAGACACAGATTTTGGTAATGTACACATGTATTTTTTTAACTCTTTCCACATATTAATAATACACATATTGTAAAAGTGCTTGTTCCAATCTGTAAACTCAATTAGAAAGAGTGCTTATTTAAAAATAGATCTTTCTCTATAGAATTTGAGGTGATAATTCTCTTGTCAACTCGATGTTTTTTTCACTAAGATATATGACTACATTGTGTTGGATGATGTGACTAATATCTATGTTACTTATTGTCTCATTAAAGCTAGGACATAAACTATAAAATAAGCTAACACCACAACCAAGTAAAGACCACTTATATAGAGACTCAGGTCTAACGCGGAAAAGTTAAATCTTGCTATGAGCTGTATGTATTTATTTTGGTAGCGAAACGATATGAATATATCTACAAAATAACAATATGAGTGGGTTATTATGAGGAAAATATTACGCTTGAGTATAATATCAATATTAATCTGAGACCATTATTCATATATGAACTACACGATCACTGATATATATCAAGAGATTAGGGTTTTGAGTGTGAGATGTTAGAAACAAGATAAGAATTCTTAAGTTGCCCGAAAGTTGATGCGTGAGAGAACGTTTACGCACCCTAAACAGTTGTTCTTTCAATATGTAATAAACTGTATAGGTTACTTATCTTATCTAGTATAGTTAAGCCAATACATTATAGATTTGTTAGTATTTTATATGTGAGCATTATAGTTTCTCTATGACTCATAGATGATTTAGTGCTGTTATTATTCTGTCTTTGGAGTAACTAGAAATAGTATCCTAGATATACTACTGATATATATGATAGACACAATACGGTAATTTCTAACAATTCCTTTAGCCTTATGTACGATTACCTGTATACAAAGGAGCGTACGTCTCCAGCAGAGTTTAATTTATTGGAGATTTTATGACCATTTATTAGTTATAAAAGCCGTATTATCAATATCATAATATGATATGCGCAGAGCTTATGGATGTATCATATATCTGTAGCTATATATTGGGTGATGTTAGATTTATAACATTTCACAGCATATGGGCTAAGATTCTGAGAAGTACTATGTTGTTAAGTAATGGAACCGATAGGTCACTGTACTTGTGTACAGGAGTGAGTTGTCGAATAGCAATAAACTGTAAAGGATCAGCCACCGATTCCTTAAGTATGTACCATAATTTATACCCAACATATACAGGTATATATATATATAATATATATTAATATATATTATATATATTATATATATATATATATATTATATACATATATATATATATATATATATATATTATATATTAATATATATATATATATATATATATATATTATATATATATATATATGTATATATATATATATATATATATATATATATATATACTATATTATATATTTAATTTACTTAGTTACGTAATTTATTTCGCTATAATATAATTAATTCTTACAGATTATTGGATGAATACAATTTATTAAATTGGTTTTTAGACAAATGTTGATCAATAATATTATTTTGGTTATAAGAATTTTACCTTTCAGAGTTTGAGGTTTTAGAGTTGGGTTTTTCAAAAGTAATGATCTTATTTAAATATAGAGAATAGCGCACTGTATTTGTGAGGCATTTGGTTTCAAGGAAGACAAGGATATATTTGAAATAATAGTCATGAATAATGTTATGAGATTAGTAAATAAATTGTCCGTCTAGTGAATAGGTGTAATAGTATTACTGCTAAATCCTCATAGTAATATATTGTCAATAGATTAGCTTAAAGTTTTAGAAGTATGTTCAATCTCGAGTAACTTATCTACCCTCTACTCGTGACTTATTTAACATATTAACTAGTGATTACAGATCGAATCTCAGCGTTAAAAGCTCGTGAGTGACAACGTTATCGAGATGTGAATCATAACATCTATGAGTGTGAGTCAAACCTTCATTACTTTATGCTCGATCGCAAAATCAATTCACTTGTTTAAAGGTCTCACATATTTGTTTTGATCATGGAAGAGGAGTTATCTCTTCCTTATATATGTAAATCTCTGTGCAGAAGGTGCGAAGAGCTGAAGAGTGAGACAGCGAGCGGGGGTGAATGATTTTAAACAGTCACTCTTTAGAAAACATTGATTAAACATATGACAAACAGAGATAATAAAAGATCCAATCAGACACAGTTACTAATGTATTCGTAGTCGCTGTACCCAATATATCTGTCGAACTATAGATATTTAGTCACAATATCATGTCAATATGTAAGGAAGACATAAGAAGTACACTATTACGAGAACAAATGTAGGAGTCAAAACATAATCAAAAATGGATCTATATTTCCTGTGAGGACATTGTGAGAACAGTTAGTTTCGTATGCATGTATTATGCGAAAATGTTAAGTCATACTAGCATACTTGATGTATACAGTGCTGAAATATACTTATACGTCATACATTACACACTCTCATAACAACTTTGCTCGATACTTAGAATGCATGTCACACGGGAATGAAGGAAATGGAAAAGCATACGTGTTAGCATCAGAAGATGAGATTTTCAAAACATTTTCAAAGCTCTGGGAATTTAGTTCTGCACTCGACATCACAGACGACACATCTATTCAAATCAAAGTAAAGAGCTCTTCAACATGCTGCGTCTCGATTTCAATAAAGGTACTGAGTTGAGAAGCTAAGTCATAAAGGTCAGTGGTGTGGCACTGTAGGGTCCAAGTGGTTTATCTCATCTATCTCAGATCATAACATGCAAAATTTCATGTATAAGATTAGGATCTTATCGTGCAGAACTGTTTCGGTAACTCTAATGTTTACATAAGATACGAATACTATTTTAGCACGCAATTAAAGGCTTACAACATGCATAACATGGCGCAGCCACGCCTCATTCACGCACCAATTGCGTCAAAAACGATATTCATGTCTCACGTATATGTAGCTTTACTGACAACGTAACAATAATTTCAAATTTACAGCTTCTCTCAGCAGTCCAAATTTCTTGCAATGATATTGCAGCTCATTCTAAAGATACGAGGCTATTTTTGTTTACAAACAATTGATTACCATGCGTTTTTTGCTTGTGCACGACGGCGAGGTCTCTGAATAATATACAATGAATATAGATAAAGTATATACTAACAATGAGTTTTATATAAAAAAACATAATACTACTCTATTTTTTGTGCTAACATACATGTGAAAGTGATTTCATGATAGAGCAGATATAAATTAGATTAAAGAAGACTTAATTATGGTATTTGACTGTGAAGAAGGAGAATGATTAATAGGTCAAGGAGCTATATCAACACGTGAACTATACCTAACGTAGTGAACCTGGAAGACGATATCCATAATGTCATATTACAGCAAATAAATGTATTCAACTCAGGGAGAAATAATACTCATGAATATCAGAGGTTAAAAGATGTACATCAGTGGCATCTTTTATTTGTTTGTGTAGTTCTTGCTAGCAATATGGGGCCAAAAAACCATTTTAGAGAACAAATTTGATTACTTTTCACAGTGTCTAGAGTTATAGCTCTAATACACAGAAAATTTTGCACTACAAATGCTATTTATATCTTTAAAATAATAATACATGCTCCACAGGTTAAAATGTATAGTTTTTTTCTTCTCGTCAGTACTGCTTGTTTAATCGCTCACATCACAAACCTTCTGCAGCACTAACTTCTAGATCCTTCGAAGTAAGGTGTCTCCTTTTGAAAGTATCTGGTTACTCGTCTTGCTCGAGATGCAAGAGATATCAGCCTGCCTTGTCTGTGTGTTTGCCTAGATGTTGAATGTATGAGTCGAGGACAACCTACAAATCCACAGGTTTTGACAGGCATCTCACTAATGCTGAAATTTCTGTAATTATGCGCTTAATTGTAACATCTTTTACCAATATCGTATATCGAGCGAAAGCTACACACATTCGTGAAGAATGTTTATGCTCGTGCGATACACAAAGAGACAACCCGTGAGCATGTCAGCTAAGAGTACAACACAGGCGAAATTGCATAGTTTTACCATTGAATCGCGTTTGCGAGTACGATTCACATCGCAGTCCCGTCGAAAACACCGTCATCACGTCAGCAGTGCCCGTTGTTACATCCCTCGAATTCGGGATTAGTAAACGGGCGGGCGGTCGCGGATTATCGGTGTATGCATCATGATAGCTAGAGCTATAGATCTCATTGTCACTAACACAGAGCAATGCATGTGAGGAAATGACTTCTGGATAGTAGAGACTGCCAAAGGAGGTTTTCTCTGAGATATATATCTCGGCAAACGTAATAACTTGTGAGTCGTTAGATGTCACTAGTATATTGGAATCGGAAATGGGCAACTCAATCTCTATATCAATCTTCTAAGATAGAAGCACACTATAGCAACCAGTTTATGCGTTAGAACAATACACGAGAGAGTCATGAGGAAGGTTGGATGTAGTGTCGTAGATGAGCGTGAATATATTCACAGAGATAGAAGACATTGTCCGCGTAGTCTCAACCCTACTACTTCAGGATACGATCTCTGGCCGTCAAATAGATAGTGACCAGACCGAGTGAACTCGTATGAAGACAGATGGATATTCTCAACGGCCTAGTGTGCATCCGCTTTTGTATGAATGTAACCCAAAGACAGACATAAATGGGGCGAGTGTGGAGACACCCTACTAGTAGGTCCAGATGAAGGTCATATGGGAGAGACAGCATATAGCACCTACCTCCAACACACTGAGAGATTCGAGTAGAATTAAAATATTAATAAATAAATATATATAATTAATAATTAATAATATTATAATAATAAAATATAATGTTTATTTTAGAATAGAAGTAAGAAGAAGTAGTAGAATGAAGAAACATAGATCAACCCATGAGGATTGTCGAGTTTATCAACGATAGTTGAATATCCTCCCTCCCCTTATTATATTCCTTTTTTGTTATATTTAAGACAGTGTTATTGGAGTGTATAATGTTTATTATTATTTATATTTTTCTACGGGTTAAGGTCATTGACAAAATTATTGAATCTCCTATTAATAATGAGTTTTTAACAAAGTAATAAGAAAATACTATATAATAGTGGTATATAATATTAAAGTTACAAATATAAAATAAAACTATACTTATCTAAGAGGTTAAAACCAATAAATAGGATCTACGGTGTTGCATAGCAACTGAACCTTAAAAGGGAAACTTTTTTGGGGTGCTCACTCTTAAAATTTATCATTAAAATAAATAATCTTTATATAAACATAAGTCACGAATAGATCCGCTGAGAAGCACACACCAGTATACAGAGAGGAATCGCTAAATGTTGTGTGAGTCAGACAGTAAAAGAAGATGTAGTACATGGATTATGGAATGATAGCGAGTGTATATACTAGAACAGACAGTGACTCCAACTACAGCATATAGAGCAGTACTACATTATGGAGGAAATGAATAACGAGCTGCAATAGTGGATACACAGAGATTCAGAATAAGATAGTGATAATCGAACGAATAGCCGCAAGAGAAGAACATGGAAGAAGAAAGATGTCCACAAAGAAGTATAGTCGACAAGATGGGAAATGGGTACATGGAAAGAAGGATCATAAGTGAGAACTAGATGATGGAGACAAGATAACGTCAATGAGACTTGTGTCAGGCGTTGTGCATTAATAGCATAGGTGGTATATGAGAGGCCAGAACGAGTCATACGGAGAGGAATTAGAAAATGTGATTACACGTGTTAAGATGAAGACACAAGGTACGTTCAAAATTTAGGGAGGGCAGGAAGACTATGCCTTATCGTAGAGGATATGGTAGGCGAGATGTCTATCAGAGAAAAGACTAAGCAGATGCGATGATATTCTCGAGAAATATTGAGTAACAAGTAGAGTACGGAGGAGAGAAGTGAAATAGCTGAAATACACTAGAAGGATAAACAAAATAACAAATGTGTCGATAATTATAGAATGATAAGAGTATATAGAGGAAGTTGTAAAGAACTACATAAGAGAAATTAACATAAGGAATGAGAGATTATCGAGTGGGAAAGTACTGAGAATAATATAGCATGAGCAGAGACGATGGCAGCTATAAGTAATGTGCATGACGTGAATTGTAGAAACAGGAGTATGCTGGAATTAGACATAAGTAGGTTGAAAAGCATAATAGTCAAGATTTTCCAGCTTAAGTGTTGAAGGCAGGAGAAAAACGAAAATACAAACAGATTACTTGCTAGGATAAAGGACAGATACTAGCATCTGAGTGTGAGATACATATCAGATAGGATTATTGGAATAAGAAGATGTTAACCTGGAACTTTAATATAGACACATCTCATTCAGAAATGTAGGTCTATATTTACTCAGTTATTGTTTGGGAGTATGAGATATCAGAGAGAGGATAAACATTAAACAGATAGGTAAGGAGTCCTGCTTGTGGATGAGTAAGATTGAAGTATATGTGGTGTGGAGAGATCAATTGGAATAGCAGAAGGTTTCAGAGCAGGATTGACTTGTAAAGAAAGATAAATACAGAACTACCTAATATATATTTCTCTGCATGTAATGATTGATATATATATATATGCATGAAATTTGATGACTACGAGAGAGCAGCACATGATGATCGAGCCTGTGCATATGGCTGTCCTCAGGCAGAAGTGTCATAGAGTGATGGATGAAGAGAAACTACCAAGCCGACGCTCTTTTATACATAAGGGTACAGCGGATCATCACACACAAAAAAACAAGAACCCTGATGCAGAGAATTGAATATGTAGAATAGGCTTGAGAGTAAAAACAACGAAGTCTAACACTGGTGCTAAGTTGAACAAGAAACACGAAAACAATAGGAAGTATGTACGGTGGCACAATTATCCAATAAGTATCGATTGTGTGGAGAGGAGCATCTAGATATGAGCATGAGAGTGGTTGTAAATAGAACATACAGGGATGTATAAAGGGGAGACAGAAGGAGACTAGTGTCACCACTGATCAGTGGTAATTTGCTTTTGAGTTTAAAGCATAGAGCGAATATGTGTCCTTAATAGACAGTGATTGGCAGATAGAACAGAGGACCGTAGATAGATATATTCGAGATGAGAGAGAGACAATTTGGTTTATAGTATGGAGAGATGCATTCGATAGTGATGACACCATGAAGACAACATACGAGTCGTGACAGAATGCTTGTTATCATGAAGGATGAAGTGATGTGAGGCGATATCACTTCCTTGAGAGCTGTTCGAGGTGGAGACAGGAGATGGAAACAGAGGAGGATACTGAGAATAATGGTGAAATGATCAGTGGAAGAAAGAGAGAGGAAGAAATAGGATACATATAGTAAGAGGCATAAGTAGTACTAAGCTAACAGAGACTTAAGAGTCAGATGATAGTAGTCGTGTGGATAAAAGTATGGTAAGATATGGGTCGAATGAGTAACTACAACTGAGTAAATCAAGACTTGGACAGACAAGAATACGAGTTAGTTTTGAGGATACCGAAGATAGAGGAGGAGAAGAGGTGTGAGAGAGGAGGAGCGAGAGACGAGAGAGAGAAAGGCGTGTAGAGAGAGAGAGAGCATACAATTCCATTCACGAAGAAAGCTCTCTGAGACTGATCCTGGACGCATTTGAACAAGATACTTTAAATGAAGGTGAAAGAAAAGTATTCGACATGTGTCTTAGTAAGACGAGTGCACGAGAGAGTGAGTGAGAGCGCGGATGTGAGAGAAGAGAGGAGTGGAGCGTGAGAGCCGATCGTTGAGCGTCAGTTTGGGAGAGTGAGTTGCAAGTGGGGATGCATATGTCAGTGAGATTTTGTATAACATGAGAATGAGAGTAGAATGTTGAGTAAAAATTCTTTAGTGATGATCCGATAGCGCAACCTCGGTATTTGCTGCCAAAGGCGCACCGAAGATGTAAAAACACACTGCAGCTGAACAAAAGTATATTCACAAATGAGAAAAATATATGACTAGATGACGCACTCAGTTTATTATATAGTAGCTTTGTCACCCATAAAATCGTATTATATATGTGACCAATGGAAACTTTAGAATACATCAATACCAAGATAGGAGCGAACGGTAAATGAGATATAATGAAGAGCTACTCAGTGGTAAGTAAGAGTATTCAAACGACTCGAGAAACGAGAACAGAGAGCAGCGAGTCGTTGTTAGCAACGTTTAAGTGAAGAATGGTAGGTGAGGAGTATTAGGAGAGAATGCCTGACTTTGGAATGCGATCCGTGAGAAGATACCAGATATAAAGGGATGCGTTATTGAGTACGAGTGATATAGAGGATGAGGGAAGATGTGAGAGAGTGTGAGTGCAGGTATGAATGGATTGGAGACAAGCAAGCGAGAGAGAAGTACAGGAATAGTACTAGTACTGGGAAGTGACAGAGATTGGTTATTCGGCCTAGGCACGCATCGAGGTTGTTTGCGAAGTAGAGACGAGCAAATACGTAGGATTTACGCACAATAGACTTAGCCACGAACATTGATGTTGGAGAATAGGAAAAGGCACTTTATTGAGAGTGTATAGGAGGAATTCTGTGAGGAGTGATATAAGTAACGAATATAATATGTCATGCCCTAACATGATGGTGAGTAGAGCGGAATAATTATCTTCATAAGCCAGAGAAATACACATATTAGACAAGAATCTGAAGTAAAAAATAAAAAGGCTCACTCTGACAAAGATTAGTGAGTGAGTAACTACTATATATAGTTATGACGATACTATGGGAGAGAAGACGGTATATCCTTATATAAAGAGAAGGAGAAAAGAATGAGAGTGACCTGCTGTAGGCCGTACGGTATATTGTAGGATAAAACAGTGTCGTTAAACACGGAGGAACTATAGAGTAATTAATCGAGTACATATCAAGTAGCTTAGGGAGATGATACCTAATCCATAAGCCAAGATCAAAGAAGGTGTTGAGGCCAGGTATGAGTGAAAAAAATGATGGAGTCATTTCAAAGGTGGCATTGTCTAAACATAAATACTAGTATACGAGAATACCGGTAGTTGAATGATGAAAGAGAAGAATTTAGAAGAGAAGGGACAAGCAAAGTGTAACAGAAATATATCCCAATGATTCCAAGAAAAAGAAAACTTTTAAACATAGGAAAACATATAAATGTGTAATAAAAGTGATATTAGGAGAATAAAAAAATAGTATTATCTAAATAGTAAGTAGAGTGATGGATAAAGCCACACAGTAAGTAAGTATTACAGTGTAATGTTCAGCGGTACTCACATCACACACTTGTAGATCCTACAATGGATAGATTTCAAGGAGTAATAATAATATAAAGGAGGAGGAGGAAACAAGCCAGGTAAAAAGAAAATATGGTCAGTGAGAAGGGATAGAAAGATGCGGACATACAGAAGGTATGGTACAGTACACTTCCAGAAGCAGAAATAGGGATGCAAAAAGAGTAGAGAAGCTAAATAGTTGGAAGAGAAAATGACGTATTTTGAGGTGGTAAAGAATAGGGGACAAAAGGCACTCTCATAATTAAAATGGGTAATCGGACAAAAGATGAAAAATATGGAAAAGCGCGTATTTGGGAGCGAGAGGTATGAAGAGGAAAGGAGGGTCCCTTTTTGGCTACTGATGCCGACGTGCCTCTGGTAGAGATAATGAAATTTTGCGCCATGACCAACTATCGTGTTTTATGGATGGGGAGTGCAAAGCAATAGATATTAAGACTGCTCTATACCGTCA
This sequence comes from Trachelipus rathkii, assembly GCA_015478945.1. Lineage (NCBI taxonomy): Eukaryota > Metazoa > Arthropoda > Malacostraca > Isopoda > Trachelipodidae > Trachelipus > Trachelipus rathkii. The sequence continues at coordinate 16,253 of JABUQX010129529.1, forward strand.
AGGGAAACAATCAATTGAAGTAGAGCTGTGTGTGGTTAGCCCCGCCTTAGAAGACAGAAATACGAAAGACTGTCTTATGGAAATTCATGAGAGAAGCCGTATTAACTGTTTGATATGGAGTGCTACGCCGCAGCACACAGTATGATCACAGTGTGGTTACCAATATCTCTCGTGAGAGATAGAATAGTGGAGGTACCGAGTAGGATGCCAACGGCTGGAACCTACGATTTCTACTGCAGAAAGAGAAGTGGGAAATCTCGTTGGTATAGGACAGGATGTGTACACAGGTTCACCTAAGCGATTTTTGCTATAGGAGATCAGAAGAGTTTTGTACAGTCAGTAAATAAAATATGATTAGAAGATCACCAAGTTGTAAAGTAAGGTTTTTATGTGAATAGTTTCTCAGCGGTAAAGTAGTTAGATATATCGATTATATATATCATATATATATCGGAGTGGATGTGAATAGTGGATATAAAAAGGGAATATACTACTATCAAAACAGGTATGATGAGAAACTCATGAGATCCTGTCAAGAGTGACTCATAATAAATAGGTCAACACTCTAACTACAAGAAAACTAATTGACTAAGTATATATCTTATAGAATAAATGAACTGGGGCGAAGTCAACACATATATATTAACTCTGTCAGATTTATGGCTTACTCAGATAAGTGAGTCTATATGAGCAGAAACTGCAAAAATGGAATATACATATTGATATGAAGTATAAGAGTAAATCACTTAGTGAGAAGAGTAAAATGAGAGTGAGTTAGGGTAAGATATCGGATTCCAGAATTCAAATGAAAATTAAATCAAATTGCTATCTATACGGACGCGTTATATGATAGGAAGGTGATAATAAATACCCGGGGAGTCCCAAGTAGCGTTATTGTGAGCTGGTTAGAAGATGTCAGGAAAAGAGTAGTTACTATTTTTCTGGAAAATCAAACAGATGGAGAAAGAGAAAACAAAGAATCTACGAATGGAGCGGGAGACATCTAGGTTTAATCGAAAGGATGGAAGCGTATCCTTATAACGCTTGTGGGTAGGAAGGTAATAGGGATTGAAACTACTTGGATCTGGCTAGTGATGGCTGCTGACTTCTAAAGACTGTGGAGAACGGAGATGGACATTCCGTAAAAGTGAGCATATGGAGGACCTGTCACATACGATCCTGCATACTAGAATCGAGATACAAGCTCAAAAGAGGGCTTGACAAGAGACTCGTCTCGATGGGCTGAGGACGAAACGCCAATTTATTTTGACCAAGATCACTCTCTTCAACATATCTAGTCTTCAGCTAATGAAGTGGAAGCAAAGAAATTCTCAAAATGCTCCAACACTGACAAAGTGCAAGACGTGTCAGTGGATAGACTGTAGCAGGGTTTGAGGGACAATGTAGCGGGATATGGTAATCTGAAGAAGTGGAGGGCAGCCTGGGAGGCGAGATGAAAAGGTATAGTGTGTTAATATTTTTAGAAAGAAGAAAGAATGAAGAGAAACTAAGTGAAAAGACATACATTAAGAGCAATGACTTTGGAACAATTGTCTTAACTGGAAAACTTTTTCCTTCCCCATTTTTTTGTTTTTTTACAGCAACTATCCTTGTGAATTCTACTGAACTTTAATAAAGTTTCAACTTCTTCAATCTTTCTAAAATAAGGCTTTTAACTAAGGTATAAGATTAAAGATCAGAAGGACAGTGATGATAAGAGTGGATTTAATTATGTTCGATGTATTGAAAATAAAATAAAAAACTATACATTATGAGATTTGTTGATTAAACACACACACAGAAATCCGGATATTGCATGCAACGACAACTTAAAGAGAAACCTTTTTTTTGCGAGTGGTCCATCCTTAAACTGTCAAATCATATATAAGTATCACACGCATATAAAAAATTCTTTTTAACAACAAAGTAACGAATATGATCCCCTAAACCCCATCGCGAATCTCATTCTGGTGAGTACCAATTATCATTATACGGTATTCTAACAATATAATAATAAAATATAATAATAATTTACTATACGAATAAAAGGGGAAAGTAGGACAAGCACGAAACAAAAGAGGGGGGGGGGAAAACCAAAAAGTCAAAACCATATAGCGTATCGGAACATCTCCGCAGATAGCTAATCTCGAAAAAGGTATCTTGACACCCTAGCTCGCCACCACGACAGGTGCTACGTTGCTACGTGGGGAGATGCATTAGAATGATCAGTGGATGATTCATGATGATTAATAAATAATAATTCAATAATAACTAACACTAATAGATAATAAAGTAATAAATACGCAATACATTGTTGAGCTGATCGTACTTAATACTCTTTCACATGGAATAAGGATGGTAGATTAAGTACACATGAACGCACGTACGGAATAAGTAACATATAGACCTGGACGAATTTTAAAAAAACAATTGTCTGAAGATTAGAAAGCAAAATTTCACATGGTCAAGTATGAGGTCATAGTATTTTAGTCCAATATTGTAAATATTAGCAAGATATATTATTCAAAAATTACGAGTAGGTACCATGGGTTTATATGTAACAACATGTTCAATCTTTAAACAAGCATAAAGATATCGATCGGAGCATTATTGAAACGATATTCAAAAACTAAATAATAATGATGACTAGTCCTCCTTCACCAGGAAGGTGACTTGAGAAACTATTAAAATAAGTTGTAAGAGTTTTTGATCACTAAATGAAATTCGTCAGGATACTGTGATGCATACGCGTTCCTGGCTCTCCATCCACAGTTTGAGATTAATTTGCAAGCATGAATCCCATAGGAAATGTTTGTTATCGTCCTTACTATGGTGCTGAGAAAGGCTAGGAAAGTGAGGAGAGGTAATGGAAATCTAAGTAGATCTCTAGACCAGGTAAAAAGTACATCTTACAAGAGAAGGGACGAGGTCTACTAGCGATATCTTTCTATCCTTACTGATTTATGGTTTTCCGGCTCTAGCGAACAATGTACTGGAAGTGTTGGCAGCTTGTCTCGTGTGGTTTGAGAATATCACAAAGCAGTTTGAACGGGTATAGGCAGCGCCAACTGCTCTCCAGCTCCGCTCTTTTGGTTTCCTCCTTTTCCTTACTTGGGTTTTATTTTCTTTCAAAATTCGCATTCAATATCGCTGTTGTTTGATAACGGGGTGACTTCTTCTTCACCTTGTGTGCTGTCATAGCATAGTGGTGTTACCTCACGGTGTTATGTCTTTATCTCTACTTTTCATTAATATGATCTTCACAGCTCTCCATCTAACTACTGAACAGCCACCTCCACTATGCCGGCATGGACGAGACATCAAGCCTCCAATCATTATCTTCCAACTCTTTCAGAGTTGCATCCATTCTATTGAGCTTCTAGAATTGCACACTCTCGTCTTAAACTTCCTCCATGATTCATACTTATTCTTCGCTAGATCTCTGGACAGAGATTTCAGGTAGATGAAGTCGTCTGAACTGGTGAATAGGTCAATTTTTATAAGAACACTCAACTTCAACAATCTCCTCTCTAAGACACTTCTAACTTCCTATATACTAATTGACGGCTCTCTCCTAAATCGTCTCTCCTTGCTACTGCACTCTAATAATATAACTCCTTGGCCTTCATAAACAAAACAATGTGTACTTAGGAAATCACTGCACATGCCTAACAGTTGCTAGTATGCGTGTCATTGAAGAAGCTTAGGGAGTTCTCCTTTCGATTGACGAAGACTTTTATTTCCATCTTCTAAGTTTACTCCAATCATATACAAAGGGCCTCACAATCCGCACTTTGTAATGGTTCTAGCCTCTCATATCATGGGGGGAGTGAGTGTGAGTATAGGGGGGCTCTTGAGTTTCACCGGCTATTGTGAGGATAGGGTTCACTGAGTATAGTCCAAAAAACTTATAAACATGTTCTGTCACTTTCCTATCACTTGTATCCATCTTATCTTTTGTAGGCGTGATATGTTAGGTAGTTTTTATCTCTTTTTCTATAGGTACCGCAGCGGCTAGAGTAGCTCGGGGATACTTATACACTAATTACTGAGCGTACCACCACTTTTACTCTGTCGTCACCTCGTAGCAACTATGAGGTGCTGTGTCGCACATGAGTTTTGTGTTGATATTTGGTAACTCCAGGCTAGTCGCTGCGGTGCTTCCTTCTTCCTGCCACCTCTGTTTCTGGTGGATTGCTCATTACCTATATACTATCATTCTTGTTTACACCAATCCTAATGATATCCTCACCCATATTACTAACATTGACCCTAACATAAAATTTATTATAGTCATGTGAACTTCTGAGCGTAGTAACATCCCTTCTTGAAAAGGGTCTGCCCGTGAGTGAGCGGAAATTCTGTACAATAATAAAAAAAAATAAAATAAAAAAAAAAAAAAAAAAAAACTTAAAATGAAAAAATTAAATTATACTTTCATCAATTTGATTAGTGTAATTTTGCCAAATCTAATGAGAATATGATTTAAGAATCCAAATACATATTTTATATAAAATATAATTAACATAAATAATATATAAAACAATATTTATTATCTTTTTGGGTATAAACCTATATCTAATATATCTCGATTATGGTCATGTGAGTTCTCTGTATATATACTATAATCGATTTCCTGTGTCGTGTTTTCACTTATTAAGATCAACTCTTTCTATCTATACCTTTATGAATTGATATATATTCTCTTATCTTCACTATTGAGTACTTTCATCCTAGATTTATCCTCTTAAAATTTCATAGCAATAGAGCGCTTTGCTTCATTCATTATCGTATATATCTTGGCGGACATCAAAATTTGGAACATTAACTATATTATACCAAAGGAGGCTATTATCTTGGCTTCTATAATTTATTTCTTCCAAAGTAGTGAGAAAACGTCATCTTAAATAAAATCATCAGATATAATAAAAATATATACTTTCGCATGTGATTCAAGGTACAAAATTTATATTTAATTGAATTAGAGCCTGTATTAAACTATGACTTAAGATACATTAAGTATATAATAAATTGATATCAAAAGACTGTCTAGGAGGAAAAGATGTAGGGATTCTAACCATTCAAAAAAGAAGAAAATTAAAAATTTATAGAATTTATAAAATCAGAAAAAAATTCTCACATATTTCTTTTATAAATGCTTAATATTTCAGTATTACAATAACATTTCTATAGGAAACAGTTAAAATAGTAGGATTATAAAGAATACATGATCATAAAGTGAGAATTAATAATAAATAAAGGCAGAATATTTTTAATACATACCTATGCGCTATTGACAATGGTTATATATAATATCAAGTGTAGATAAGCTCTGAAGGTATTTTCTCAATATAATGTACCTATTAACTTCTGTCTTTTTCCTTACCTGACCCCACTTATGTATTGTGAGTTTAACTTCCTCATAGACATACTGAAGGTTAGGTCTCTAAATCCAGAATACCATTTATATTTATATAATATTATTTATTATATTATTATATTATATTATATTTATTAATAATTATTCATATATATATTCATATTTATATATTACTATAATATTATATGATATATATATATATATATATATATTATATTTATATAATTGCTATATATATTATAGTATTATAATATATATTATATTATTAGTATATTATTAATTATAATATATAATATATATTATTATTTATATATATATATTATATTTTATATTATTATATATATATTTATATATATTATATTATTAATAATAATATATATTATTTATTTTAATATTAATTTTTATTTTATATTATTTATTTATATATTGGTAAAATTTTCTAGTAGTATTTGAAGGCAGACAGGAGCAAAGAGATTTGAGAGAGAGTGAGAGAGAGAGAAGTATTCGAGATAGATTTTTTTTTGAGATAGTAAAGGAGAAGATGAGAGAAAAGTGAGAGACGAGACATGACGAGTAGAGATGGAGAGATGAGAGTAGTTTAAAGAACTGATTTTTATACTTAAAGGTGAATAGTGGAATTATATTTACATAGATTTCAAGTATTATTCTTTACAAATTTAATTATACCTTCTGCTCTCCTTTTCTATTCTCTGCCTGAATAAGTATTCCTAATTTATAATACATATTTTATTAATCATTTTCTTATAGGATAAAAAAAAAAATAAAAAATAATAATTAATTGTGAATAAATTATATATATTTGATCAAAAAAAATAAAAAAAAATTGGTAAGTTATAGTTAAGGAGCAAAAACTTTTCTTCAGTTTCGCTGCGCTCCGACGGTTTCGCATTCGGTGTTTCAGGTGACTTCAATATTTCCTGTTCTTTTTGATTGGTTAATGTAATTTTTTCACTTTAGGATATTTTTAGTTGTTTCTGTAGTTCGATTATTTGCAAACGGGCTGCAGTTCGGGACTTCTGGATACGCAGCTTTTCTTACGATTTCATATTTCATATAACAAAAACGTTTTTTTCGCGGAGTCATGGTTTGGAACATATAATTCCCCGAAACCCGACTTTTTTTATAGGGCTGGGTTGATTTTTCTTTCTTCTAGTTGGCCACCACGAGAATTGATACTTCAATTCGTGAGTTCGTTATATCCATTTTCAGTTTATATCTATTAGCTATAATAATTTTATGATTATAATACAACGTTTTTTTTTAAACCAAACAAAAATTTGATGTTTCATTGTTAAGTGGTCTGCTCGAATTGTTTTTTTAAGCTTATTTTTTTTCCACTCATTTTTATATTTTTCTTTTTATATAATAAGTAAATTTGTGCTTACTGCTCTCAATTCTTGCAATGCAGGGTTGATTCCAGAAGTCTTTATATTATTCTAGTTTCTGTCCTTGTCATTCTGTTATTGTCTATAGGAGGCCTTTAGGTTATGGTCTTTTTTTGGGACCTGAGTGGCCTCCATTAAATTCCCTTTAAACTGCTCAAGTTTTAACTTCTGTGTGGCCTCGTTCGCTTGGATATTTCATTAACAAGACTGGGACTTTAATTCATACTTTGGTTTCTCATATGGCCTTACCGCTTTCGTTTTGGGTCTTTCCAAACTCACACCCCTCTGTCCCATTCATGCAGTGGTGGTTATTTTTGAGTTAGTGTTCCACTTTCTTCTTTATTATTTAATAATTTGGCTGTTATTTAATAGCCAAGAGAGGAGTTTCAGCTTTCTCTGTAAGGGGTGGGTGTTCCTTCTTTGACTCTTCCAGTTCTGCAATAAAGGTTATTATTGGGTAATTTTTAGTTTGAGTTTTACATTCTAGAAAAATATTTATGTATTTTATATAATCATTTTCATTGTTTTTGGATACTTTCTTTTTTATATTTGATGCAACTTCGCTGCCAAATACTTTTAATCAAATAAATTTTGCCATAATTTTGTTATTTTTAAAGCAAATTAATTTCAATAACTTTAATCATTTTAACCAACTTATTATTGGTGCCTAAAACGAATTTAAACAAAAAAAGTTGTCTTTGGTAGATTGATTAATTCTATTATATTTTATGAAGTAGAGGTTTGGTACCTATTAGTTTTAGTACTTTTACATGGGGATGAAAGATATAAAATAGGGTAGTGCCAGCATTGCAAAGGCACTGTATTTGATTTTTTTAAGCGATCTATAAAATTTGGTGAGGTACCAGATTATTAAATATTATATTGTTTTGCTATTTTATAGAAATGATAGTAAGGAAGATTTGGGAATATTTCATAGCCAGTTTTTGCTTAACATTTCTGGTTGTATTAGGTTCTGGAAAAGTTAATTGAATAGGTCATATAGAGATATTTTAGATGATAAACAAGGTTATTGTATGATCTCAGCATGTTTATTTTGTTATTGAAATTGTGTTGGTCATAATGTACACGATCAATTTTTAAGATCTTTTATTTAATGGAATTATATTTTACTTGACCTGCATTGAGACAGACAGGTTTGATATTTGTATATTTTTAGACTAGCAAAGCTTTTGATAAGGTTTCTCCACATATAGCTGAGAAGAAGTTTCTGTCAATTTGGCTTATATTGGTGTGACTGGTACATGTTTGTGTATTATATAGAGTGGTTTTGCTAAAATTGAAAAGCAGTGTGTATCAACTAGAATGGCTATAAAATTCTATTTGGTGATAAATTTTTTTTTTTTAGTGAAGTAGTTGGTGTTTTCCCATTTCAGGTGTTCAGTGTGGTGCAATATATGTTCTCGTAAATATATATTATTGTTTATTTTTTTTTAATAGTATTTTAGACCAGGGATTTAAATGCAAGGTTTTCTTTCTAAAGTTTGCAGATTGATATTTTAAAGTGGCACTTCTGACAATTAGGAAATAGTGAAGTTTGAATAAGATTTCAAATGATTTCTGATAAACTTCTTGGGTTGGTTTTCTAATATGGTAAATGAATTTAATTAGTAATAAGTGTGTATCGTAGGTTCTTTTCACGTTTCTAGGTTATCCAATAAATTTTAGTTTTAACTACGATATGTTTTATTGGGGGTTTGTGTCTTTGATGTTATGAGTCAAAGATAACTCTAATGGGTACAGGTGTTTTTTTGTTATTATTTTTGTCAAAAATTTTTAAAAGTGGATAATCTAAGTTGTTTGGGTAAGGCTAGAATACTTTGTATATGCTTAATTAAGATGCTGGTTTATCATATTATCTCGCATGTTGTTTTTATCATATGAGTAAGAAGTTATATATATAACTGTTATTAATTTTTTGGGTATGTTGGTTTTTTTTTATTTTTTTTTCCATGTTATATACAGTTTGTGCACAAGTTTGTGGCCCTTATTTAATAGAAAGACTTAGTTATATGCTAGGAGTCGAATTGTGCAACAAGGATTGCTTTTTCTGGTTTGTGAGGGTATAGAGTTTTATGAGGTAGAGGCTGAAGGGACTAGGAATGTTTTTGTTAGAAAGGCGATTTTTCCTCAGAGGGATCTGATAATAGTATAACAAGTATATTTACATCTATTTATATTATACAGAGACAATAAATTGTTTATTTCATAGTATGTATGCTATGGACATTGGTTGACCAATTGGGGGCATATATATAGTTTTTAACATTAAGAAGAAAGCATGCCATCATTATATAAAAACGCATTCATGCATTAGTTAATTATGTTGTTTTTTTAAATTTTTTTTTTTTTTTTGAATGTGTCTGTCCAGCAGGAATTTGTTGAGTGTGACTCAATTGCAACATTTTAGAAAGGGTTGGATATTTAAGAAAGGGTTGGATGGGTTGGGTCTCATATTATACTTATATTATAATGAATTGAATATTGGCGGGTTTTCTTTAGTTCACAGTAGTTATTTAATTGTTATTGATTTCTGCATTGTGTGAACCTATATAAGTTATTAATGCTCATTGTGATGGTTTGGGTTATCATATATATATTTTTTTTATATTATTTTTGACTAATCTTATAATTGGTGTATTTTTTGTAGTTACAGTATTATCTTTTTTGCATTAGCGCCTAGGGTGCTTTGTGTGATTTTGCATGACTGTTTGGTTAGTGGGATTTGACTAGGTGCACAGTCACTTGATTTAGGCCTCATTATTGGTTTTTATACTGTCCTATATTTTTTCTTAATGTTTTCTTAATGTTTAATAGTCTTAATAATATTTAATATTTATTGTATGAATTTTATTGAATTTTATGGAATGTTGTGTAGATAATCAAATCAAAATTAGAGATTTGTGTGACAAACTATTATTTTTATAATATGTTTTTTACTATATATCTATAGAAGAAACAATAATCGTCCCAAAGATAATAGAATATTATACATTATTAATCTTCAAAGATTTTTGCTTACATAAATTTATAGAAAAATTTTCCTTCATTACCCTATGTTCAAAGGCCATATATTGTTTACTCTAGCATGGATTTTTCTTTGGGAACTGCAAAATTGGTTATAGTTTCTGGCTGCCTTCAGAATGTGCTCACTGAATTTGAAATATAAATATATAGAACTATTTATTATGTAATTAACCCCCAAGTCAACAACGCAAATTGTAATGAATAGTTATATTTCTTTTTCAGAACATCATCTGTACTCTTTAAACACCTCTAATTGTATTTTATTGACTAATTGGTTTCTTTGTTTACTTCGGATTTTACACTATGTATGATTTCTTTTCAACCTTGTTATTTCAATAATTAAACTCAAAAATATTTATGCAGTGGGCATATAAATACCCAGTTGTAATCTCTTTTAGAGTTAAGTTTAATTTACATTAAAAAAAAAAAAAAAAACTCAGCAAAAAATGCTAAAAAAATTTAAAATTTAATAATGTATTTTTATGGGTATGTGGGGTATCTTTATCCTAATGTTATATTTTTTTTTAAAATAAACAATAAAAATAAATGCTATAACATATAATATATTGATACTAATTTGTTTTATAGTGTGAAGTAATTTTAAGTGTTTATTTTCAGTTTTATCAGACTATGATTTACTGCACGAATCACCTTTTTATTTAAGTATTTTTTTTCTTTCTTTTTCTACTTTCTTTTCCTTTGGTCTTCTCTTTTTCTCTTTTATATGAAATGATCAATATTTTAATTACATTTGTAGTTATACTCCTGCTCTTCTGTGAAAATAACCCTCTGTATTTTGTGATTCGATATTTCGCTGCGAACACTGCTGGTGATATTTATTAACAACTACGGCTATATATCTGATCTCTTACTTTCCGCTTCTATTTTTTTTTTTTTTTATTATATTTCTCCACGTCACTATTTTTATTTCACTTTAATTTCGTCATGTGTATATTTCTGTGAACCATCCTACTTCCAAGGTGGATGGACAATTTCATGATTGGTCTCCAGGATCCAGCTCTATAGTCTGAAAAAAACCAGAACCTGTATATTATCAGTTGTGGTTACTACATTTCCTAGTTCGTTGTTAACAATGACATGTATTTTACACAGTGTACTTAAAATCTATTATATTTGATATATTTTTCAATATAATCTGTCTGTACACTCCTAGTGAACAGCAATTATGTTATTAATTAATTATATTATTTTTATATATATTTTCTAACTATATTATTTTTTTAACAACTTAATTCAAAATAATTTTTGCTATGTTTGTAATTTTGTTTCAAATTGCAATACATGATTGGGGGATTGTTATATTTACAATATTTATAAACATATAATGTGGGGGAAATTATTATTATTACTTTTAATTATTTAATCATAAAATATTGACATTACACATTTAATTCACTTAATATATTATCAAAATTTGTCCCTTTTACCAGTGATATGTCAAAAAAAGTATAGCAATCTCAATCATTATTTTACAAAACAAACAAAAAAAATTTTTACTTCTATCAATAAGTAAAGTGATATAATGGCTACAGTTTGGTTGCTACTTTTAAAAGTAATATAGTTAGCTACATTTTTATAACAATTTTCTACATCTTGTCAGACTATGATAACGATAAAACGCTTTATTTATCTACAGTCTGTTTTTATTATAGGATCCAATGAAAAACATTTCTTGATTATGCAAAGGGCGTCCTGTCTCTCATTTTGAAGGCTTCATAAAATATTGAAATTGTCATCTGTCTATCTAATTCCATATTCTTATTTTCTTAAAATATTTCTAGTTATTATAAATATTTATTCATATATTCTTGTATTTTTTTGGATATCAACCTTCATCTTGTTGGAAGAATAAGTTGTATTTCACTTGAGTAGAAGCTTGACTTCCAATCCATATTGGTGATTCGCAGATTTTTTTTATCTGAGGGCACTAATTCACCCCAAAAACTCTCCAATGGTATAGAATTTCCAAACCTGTAAAGAATACCGTAGGAATGTTAAAAAGGTTATTACTTATTCTATTTACAAAGAAAATTAGTAATCCTTATTTTATGTCTCTAGTAGTTTTCCTTATTAAAGAAAAAAACACAAAAATTACGAAATTTCTTTAGTCTCCTTTTTTTTTCCTGTTGAAACATGCGGTTTTCTTTGGGTTATTAAGTTGAAAATTGAATAGTAAGCTGCGGAGCACTAAGTGGCTGACAGCATTTCTGTAGATTTTGCCATGGGAACAAATTGTTTTTATTTTTTATTTATTTTCTTTTTTTTTTTTTTTTTTTTTTTTTTTTTTTTTTTTTTTTTTTTTTTTTTTTTTTTTTTTTTTTTTTTTTTTTTTTTTTTTTTTTTTTTGCATTTTTTTTTTTTTTTTTTTTGTTTTTTATAGACTTCTGAGTTTTACTTTTATTTTTTACTATATTTTTGTATTTTTATTTTTTTTTTTCATTTATTTTTTATTTTTTTCTTTTTTTTTTTTGTTTTCTTTTTTTTTTTTTTTTTTATTTTTTTTTTTTTTTTTTTTTTTTTCTTTTTTTTTTTTTTTTTTTTTTTTTTTTTTCTTTTGAACTTTTTTAATTCTCGTCAGTTTATTTTTCTATGGTGGTTTATGTAAATTTAAATACAGTTTATATTCTCACTATACCAATTTTTGTCCCAAATCTAGCCTACAGTGATAAGCACCTAATTTTAATTATTATCTTTATTTTAATTTTTTTCATGTGTTAATTTATTTGTTTATTTTTACCTATGGCATGATATAATTTCATCAAAATTTCCATATATAGTTCTAGCCCTTAAAGTGGTTATTTTTCGGTATGAATGAGCCTGTAGATCAAGAAAAAAATATATAAATATCTTTTTTTTTTTTTTTTTTTTTTATTCTCCCCACGCCGGCAAACTTTTCGCCATGAGGAATCACTTTTCTTAATTATACAATATTTTAGTCCTTTATTAATTAAATGAAGCATAATGCTGACTTTCCAAAAATTTTTTTTTTTTATTTTTTTTTTATTTTTTTTTTTTTTATTTTACTTGCCTCTTTTTTTCGTGATTCTCGCAAATAGAGAATCTCTCTAATAATGTTCCGCATTTTTCTATCCAGTCCACCTTGGCTTACTCTAACTGAAGCATTGTTAATAAAGCCTTAAGGTATGTAAATGGATACTTGTTCGATTTTTTTACATGTCCTGGGTCAGATATGCTATTTTTCATAAGTCATTCTGTTGTAGTGGCGTAGAGAGACTGGGTTGGTTGAATCTGTATTCTTTTAATTCCCTTTTTTACAGGTGTGGTGGATTACTTTCACTGTGGTCTTTTGCGATTGTCCATGGACGTCTCCAAACCTGATATTTTTTTCAGTGATGTTTGCCTTTGTAATGTTTTGGTCATCGGATGGAGAGGGCTATCATAAGTAATTTTTCTGGCCAAGCTAAACTGAAGTGCTTGGGGGAAGAGGAATCAGCTGTTTGACAGCATTTAGAATTCGCATACCTGTTAATATATTTACATCTTACCAGCAATGGGTTTTCGTTAAATTGGTAGGTTAGGACCAACAACTCGTTTACGGTATTTTTCCGTGGCAGTTTTCGAGGTAGGCAAAACAGGTATGGGTTAGAATCCAGTTTCAGCAGGAGCCGACAACTGGGCATGGTGCGCTATAGACGTCGTGAAAGAGTATTATTTAGAAGGAGGTCGTGGTCAACAAAACTCAACGAGATAAATGCTGCGGTGGCTCATCCATGGTTCATGTCGTGCGCATTCTGTGTTCTTCAAAATTGGAAGCCGAATTTAAGCAGAAGTTGATTTACTTGCCTTGTCTCTTCATTTAGAGAGTTGTGGTATGTTAAGGCCGCTATTTCGCTGTTTGTATTTTATGGGATATAGTTAGATATCGGGGTCTCCTAGGGATATATTCAATATATTTATTATTATTATTAATTCTATTTATCAGAAGGTACCAGAGGTTTTAGTTCAGAGGTTTTGTTTTTTGTTTTTTATTCTTTTTGTATCCCAACCTCTAAAAAATTCCTCTGATCCAGAGTAATATATATACATTTACAAATTAGTTACGTGTCTCGTTTAATTTGAATTTTTTTACTGATTGAGGAATCTGCGGATGTTCCGTAGAATGTTCAGATTTCATCGATGAATAGCACCATGTGTATTCTTTCGTGTCTCATCTGGTATTGTTCTGGGAGTTATGTCCAAACGCATACAACTTTTAAATTTTACTCATGTAAGTGAAACGAAACAGATATTTGATACATCCGTAGGAATTTACAGCATTTTCATTTATAAACATATACTAAAAATGTAATGTAAAGAGCTCGCTTGTAATTGTAAGTAGAAACTAAATGTCTTATATTTATTATAAATAAGAACTAATTAGCAGAAAGAGATAGTTCAGAGTTAAGCTCAAATTAACCTATGGAACTAGAATTAAGAAAAAGAATAGGATAAAACAGATGAAAATAGAAAGATCCGATAAACATTATGAATAATTAAGTTTAATATGAAATAATTAAAGAAATAAGTTACAGGGAACAGAGAACTTAAAATGAATTTGAAAATCTTGGGTATAATAGCAACTATATCATCTTTTAACACACTTATCTCAAATACTCCTCATGTCCTTCATTTCCTTAATTTTCATTTTTCATGAACTGTCTTAAAGGGATTACAAGGCTACTCTTTCTAAAGAAGCATCTTTGAGATTATGCATTATGAGGAGTCTTTCAAAACCTCTTTACACCAAACTCAGCTTCATTACCTTTGTATGGATCACGCACTCATACACACATTAGGAACGTATTCACCCACCTAGTCCTCCTTACTAATTCTCCTTCATCTCTTTCTCATCACTCTCCTTTTACCATCGCTTTTATATTTATGCTTTCCTGAAATCTTTAGCAGACTACCACTTCACTAAGGAGAACTCGGATAACTCATCTCTCTCTCTACTTTTAATCACACTTTTCTGTCCAGCTCTTTTATCCCAATCTGAATCATTAATTTTTTATACATCTCTTGACTATTATCATAGGAGCAATATATTATATATTACTTATACATCTGCTTGAGAAAAAGAGCATATATATATATATATATATATATATATATATATATATATATATATAAATTCTATTTTAAAATAGGAAGACTCTCACATTGTGCATATTTTTAATAAGCCTCTTAATGATATTGCCGACTGAGGTGTATGGACTAGCAAAGCCCAAAGCAGATGTAACCATAGTTTCCGTTAGTAATCCATCTTCTGGGTATTACGCATACAACAATAACTGGCGAAACAGTAAGTATCACTGTAACAATAAAAATAAATATGTAAATTTATCAACTATTCCTAATACATTATTTATGAGATCAGTTAACTAAATAATTAAATAAAAACTAAATAAAAAAATTAAAGAAATAAAAATAAGAAAAAACAAAAAAATAAATAAATTAAGAAATGACTAAATAAATAACGAAAGAAAAATAATAATCCCGTTTAAACTGATATTATTGAATGGAAACTTGATTTAACTATATATATATATATATATATATATATATATATATATATATATATATATATATATACATTTTTAAGAGAGAGAGAGAGAGGAGAGAGAGGGTATATATATATATAGAGCGTGGGGGCGGGTAATGAGAAAGAGAAAGAGAAAGAGAAAGAGAGAGAGAGGATTAAATGAAAGGAAGGGTGAATGGAGAGAAGGAGTGGTGACGGATTGGGGAGAGCTTGTGGAAGCCGCCCTAAGGGGCCCCAGCCGAAGACGAGATTGTGATTATTTTAGACGCCGAAAGAGGCAGTCGTGTTAGTCAGATAGAATAGGGCCAATAAGCCGGCAGATTGCCGTGTCATTATTATATCAAATTAACTTTATCTATTCAATAATTAAGTACTTTATTCCCATTGCAATTACATTATAATGATTATCATCTGTCATACCATTATTTCACTTGCAAATTATTTAATAAAACTTTGAAAGCAGAAAAAACCCACTTTCACTCAATAGGCGGCATTGTTGATATGGGAAATGGAAATTTCTTATCTCATATTTATATATATATATATCTATATATATATATATATATATATATATATATATATATATATATATATATAGTATATCACACACACACACAAAGAAGAGGAGGAGGAGGAGGAGGGGAATGGAATGAGGAATGGTGGACAACAG
>JABUQX010129530.1:0-36671 GCA_015478945.1 Trachelipus rathkii
CACACGTATAATGAGAGAGAAGATCATACTATCACACACATACATAAAACGCTATAACCGACACCACTTTTTCATATATACCAGTTTATTTTCGAATTAAATGATGCAATTCATCCATATCACAGATGAGAGAGAGAGTAATTATATATGTCACAACTCTCAGTTATCATTATACATCTTGTGGCCACAATTAAATAATTACTATACATCACCATAGATATTGATTAACTCAAATACATGAGATAGAGATATATATAATAATTCAACTGAGAGAGGAGAGACTAATTAAGTGAGAGCACATAATTACCGAGAGATAATAGATGAATAATAAAATAAATAAATATTTAGAATACACATGGATTATAATAATAATAAATATAGGAGCATATATAACGCCACATAGAGTATATCGTGTATATCTATAAAATAGCACATTAAGTGAGCATACATAGAGTACTAAGAGATAAATCAATATATAAGGTCACATGAAACAGTAATCACCCACTCACCCCACCAATACATCAAAGTAATACACTTCCTAATATATTACATCATCACAATTCAATATATATCCATAATATAGTATCATGCACAACACATCAGCATATTATAACTACTAACTCATATAATAATCGAATAATTTACAGCCATAATGTGAATCAAAATAATAATATAAAAGAGAGTGAGACAGATATATGACATAATCACACTGGAGACTAATGAACACACTAACGGTTCAGTAATCAAATTATATCAATGATAATGAGATCGTACAAAACTATAAAGAGTGAGAGAAGAGAGAGAGGATATTATATATAATGGTCACACACTCAATAAAACTCCATCCACACACACTCCAATCCATCTACGCGCGATATGAGACACCTCAATTAGCATTTACATAGATACCCACATCAACAGACACTATTATAATAAGATATTATAAGAGAGACTGGCAACATAGCAATAACATACAATAGGAGACGTATACTCAAGAATTTTCAGTAACGTAAATACGACCCTATAAAATAACTACCCGTATGAATTATTCAACACAATCTCATCAATGTAAATGATTTTAATCTGTCCAATGAAAATAATAAATTTACAATCTTTTTTATTCTTTTCGAGATCCTCTCTCTTTATATCAATGTTCTTTGCACAAGGAAATTTAAAATATAAATTTTTTTTCCGAACATAATTGTGTCGATAAGCTGAATTCTTAAAAATAAATATGATATATTCCTGTTTACAATGTGCTCCATTTTTAAAATATTTGATTTTTTTGCAGGAGTAATGGAATAGTTTTTGTGATTAAAGATTTTGTTAATAATGGAACGAAGGTTTAAAAATATTACATATGATTTGGCACAAAACAAAGTATACGACGAAAGAGATGAAGTAAAAAGTTTGAAACATTATTCCTTGATTTTTTTTATTCCCATTATTTGCAAAAGAAAAGATATAATCAACTTAATTTGTGAAAATATTTCTTGTATTAAGTACAGCACGGAACCTTCTCATTATTTAGAAATTGCACTCGAAATTACAAATATAATTAGAGAAGTGCATATTTTTCCTATTCTTTCTAAAAAATTATTTAATGTAAAGAAGTTCAGTAAAATTATAAACGAAACTGTGTTTTTTGTAGTAATGCAAATTAGTGACATGCTGAAAAAAAATTTAATATCATATAATGATATAAGAGATAGTAAATACCTCCTTAAAAACTTGGTCGTGACCTGCCAGGGAAGTATTAATCTCAGACAGACGGTAATTCGAATTTCTCAAAACAAAACTAAGTATGATTTCCCACATTATCTTAAATGCAAATTAGCATGCTATCACTTTATGGAGGAAATAATAATCAATCACTATTCTAGCGATGTGTTTGCAGTAGAATTTGGCAAATATCTTAAAAAAATACAAGAATGAAAAAAAGATGGGTCCATTTGTACTGTTTTGGAGATGGTTTATCAATAAATGCAGCTTAATAAAAGGTTTCTGAAGTGACCAAACATTTGTAAATAAAATGAAATGTTCAAGCCTTGAAGAAAATGAATCATTGGAACTTGTAAATATTTTTGAACAATCAGTTAAAAGTAATAACGAAAATGCTGTTCAGTATTTGTGGGATAATTACATTTCAAGAATGCCAAATAAAGTACAAATATTAGAAAAAGTACTAAAGTTAGCTATTCCTGATACAGAAAAAACTAATATAACTATGTACTTAATATTTCAAATAAACAACAACGAACTAGAAAACGTTCTTATATCTAACTATTTTATAATAATTCGAAACATTGTTGAAAACATTAGGTGGTATTCTCGCTTTGATAAAATTTTTAATGAGCTTAAAGATTTTTTTGATGCAGATAACTTTATAAAACTTCTGTCAAATTTAGCACACTCTAAATATATTGAAAATTCTACTTTTATAGATTTAACACCAAATCATATTAACTTGCTTCCTGATTCTGTTAAGGAATACTTACAAAATAAACCAGCTGACATTTACACAGATCTACTTGACAAACCATTATTAAATGAGAAAGAGGGTTTGGTTAGGACATTATTGACATTGTGCAATAAAGTTGATCTGACAAAATTTTTCTGCTCAAATTCTGGAATTAATTTACTTGCTGAAACAATAAAAAAGGGAAAACTTGATTTTCTTGATAAAATTTTACCAAACTTTTTAACAAGAGAGAACCTTTATGAAGTAAAAGGCGAAGTTTTTAATTGCAAAAAAGAAATTCTGTTTGAACATTTCATGCAAATTTCCCAATTTGAGAAGATCTACTACTTAATGGACTGGTTTTCTGATAGTCAACCTAAATACACAGACGAATTTAAAGAATACATTGCCTACAAGTATGGTGGGATATGTTTCAGGAAAATCTTCTTTAGAACAGAAATTCAATCAAATTATAACCCAATATCTAGGGCAACTGAATTCGTGCTATGGTGTTTGAGGTCAGAAGAGTCTGTTTCTTTATTTAAGCGAAATATAAATCTGCGTCCTCTACAAACATATATGGGTGATATAAAAAATGTATCTTGTTACGATGAAATGAAAATTTCGTCGTTAAATTCAAAATGGGATCTCCTTGATATGTTCTTTTGTTGGATTGGATCTACTTTGCAAGAGAAAAAAGCACTATTACAAGAACTATTGAATGATAATGTCTTTGTTTCAAAAATCATTTTAAATATTGAAAATAAGATATTGTCATTAATGTCATTACTCTGCTTTCTTAAAAAGCAACTTGGTCTCGATATTCTGGAGTTTTTAATTTTTCGTAGAAAAATATTAGATGCACTTCAAAACACACTTTTTTTTAAATATGGTTACTCAATTTCAATGAACTGTATTTCATACCAGCCGGAAATTCTTATTCTGAAGAAGAACTATAACCTCTTACAAGAGCTGATTTTCGAAGGAATTCCGAAATGAATAAACATCGTATCAGCAGTGCAGTTTTAAAACTTTAATTATTGAATTCTTAGAAGAATTATTATTTATATATAAGTCTGGGAAATAATAAATATTAGCATAAATGATAGACTTTTTTTTAACCTTAACCTTATTTAAAATGTCACCGAACTTACCGCTACTTATTCGTTTTAATATTAGTTAAGCGGCTTTAATGTATTTTTAAGTTAATATAAAATGTAATATTAATATAAGATTGTGAGCTCTACCCCCAGAAAAATCACTAAATTGCCAAACTTACAAACCTTCATGTTTAACTGTCACCTGTTCATCCATAAATCGCTTTACCAAATAACCTGTCTATAAGAACTTTTTGTGTAGATTTCAAATATGATATTCAATTTACTTGTAAATGTATTCTGTGATTGACCACCAAAAATGGCAAAAAATGCATTTGTCACTAAATTATGCAAATCTCCGTGTCCTACAATTTGAAACGTAACATTTCTAATCTTGCAGTTCTTTTGCAGATTGATTTACGTACATTTAAAGAGTACCTCTTAATAAACACTGGTTATTAAATTTATTCATGTGTGATATGTAGGGGCTCAATGACTCGGTGGTAAGTGGAAAAATGAGTAATGTTTGAAGTTGTGGTTGAATATGACTACAATTAATAATTCCCTTCTCATTAGACGAAGTGCCAATTTTGCGTGTGTAATTGGTTTAATGACATGTAAATGGCCTAAAATATGGAGTTTTGTGTCAGTGGTCAAAGAATACAACAAACAAAGGTTTCAATATAGGAATATCGCTGCATTGGTCCATTTTGCATGATCTACTAATTCCATAGAAATCACTAAACTTTATGATTTATGGATATTTTATCCCAATCGCTTAGGGGACACACCCGGTAGTCAGGCAAATCCAGCCGCGGGCCATACCTCCCTCATCTTGCAAATATTTTGCATATATAAATGTTTTATCCATAATATATTTGAATACATTTTGCTGTTATGAATTATAAAGCATTCAGATAGACTGAGATAAACGTGTATATGGATTTAAAACAGATATTTCTGGATTTAGTACTAAATTTTTATGAAGCTTGCTTGTATTGTAGATACTCTCTACTCTGAAAACGTGTAGTTTCTTGCAGATGAAGAAGCGTTTGGTGGAGGAATAATGTATATTGTGTGTTGTAATGGCATCCAGCAATTGTCACCTTGTTATGGACAATGGAAACTCAGGCTCAGGGTGTGAAGGTACATAATGCTTATATATGCATCCTCTTGATCATTTACATGTCACAAACATTTCCAACCCACCACATCCTCTCATAAATAAACGCAACATATTTCCCTGATTGCAAGTCCTGATATATCACATTTATTTTTTCTTTAATGAAATCAGTAGCTGTAAATGACACCGAGTCATTGCACACTCTGTCAACCCTCTGCCTTCTCTCATCTATGGAATGAAAACAGTGGTTTTCACGCGTCCCAGCAACTGTATTCGCATTGGCAAATCTCTTTTTCCCGCTTCATCATCTGCAAGAAAATACACGTTTTCAGAGCAGACAGTATCTAACAATACAAGCAAGCTTCATAAAAACGAAGTACTAAATCGAGAAATATCTATTTTAAATCCATATACGTTCATCTCAGCTACACGTCTATCTGAATGCTTTATTAATCATAACATCAAAATGGATTCAAACATATTATAGATAAAACATTTTTACGGTACATGCAATATATTTGCAAGAGGATTTAGGGAGGGTCCGCGGCTGGACCTGCCTGGCTACCAGGCGTGTCCCCTAGGCGATTTGAAAACCAATATCCATAAAGTTTAGTGATTTCTATGGAATTGGTAATGCAACATGGACAAACGCAGGATTATTACTATTGAAACTTTGTTTGTTGTATTCTTTGACCACTGACACAAAACCCCATATTTTAGGCCGTTTACATGTCATTAAACCAATTGCACACGCAAAATGAGCACAATTTCGTCTTGTATGTTATTGTTTACCTAAAATCAGTGATTAGGAAGCTGTTCTGGTACTATACATAATGTATGGGTGTATTTCCAGATATTAAAATATTTCTCGGAAAATGTAAGAATACAGAAATATTGCTAAACTTTTATTACATTTAGCCAGACTTAAGTGCAGAAAGTTATTTTAGGGCAGGGTGGAGCTGCTGGAGAGAAAGTGTTATGCTTAACAGATACAAGATTGTACTCAGAGTTACCGATAGGAGGGAAAATGGCGCAATTATAACTAGAGCTAGTGTTTGAGAAGCATAAGTGAAGCGTGTTTAAGAATTGCTTAGGGCGATCTGGAATATATGTAGGTTCAATAAAATCAAATGTTCCAGATCATTAGGAATACTGAATGATTTAACCTCCTTCCCACCTTTATCAGTATGAGAGGAGCCCAATCACTCAATGTGGTGTAGGTTGAAATCTCTTAAATAGAGGACCTAAGCATTTGGATGAAAAGATATAAGTCTCGTAAGAGGTTGTGAAATATTAAAAAAAAAAAGAACTTGAAAATCTGTTTATTTAAGGGAGCAGTAGCAGATACACAAGATAATGGTGGTGGTAGTAGTAGTAAGTAGGAAAGCAGATTTTAAGCCATTGAACATCGAAATTAGGAAATTCAAGATTTTCGAGTCTGTTACAAGTGTGTTTATATAATATATATATCAAATTGAACAAATATTTTATATATATGCAATTTTTTAATAAATATCAAAAACCAACAACTTTCACTAAATACATATTTATTCGTCAATAGGGTGTAGCTTTCTACTAGAATTGCATATAAATAAATTATGTCAAAGTGCAGTATTATTCTGACGAATGAAGACAACGCTAATAACCTTTGTCCAGACTGAAGCAACAACGAACCCTTTGTAGCTTATTGTTACCCGATGTTTCAAGCTTTCTTCAATAAGTTGTAACTCATGGTAATAAAGATTTCACTGAGGCAACAATACAGTGGAATATTTGAGTCCAGTTTGTTTCAAGGCAACATTTATTTTTTGTTGTTTTTGTTGCTTTTGTAAATAATGGCTGAGGAAGACTTACCCTTCGCAAGCTTCAACATTTATACCAATTAGTACTTAAAAATAGGAAAAAGGAAAAAAAAGATTTCGACCAAGTTCTCAAGATGTTAGAAATTTGTAAGTAAATAAAGTTTCAACTCCAGATTTCTTCAAATCAGAGTTTTTTCGTTCGCGGAAAAATTAGTCAATTAAATTTTGTATTTACCGCTTTATTTCTCTGTAAAACCCGCCTTCAATGCTCTTCGGACACAAATAGAAGTAGTTTTATTATGTACTCAGGTAATTTAATATACCGGTTTTTTCCCACTTAATTAATTTCTCTAGGCATTTTTGTGTAAATGTTTCCGCAACCGAAATGAGTATTGCATCCAGCTTTAAAGAATAAACACTAGTGAAAATTTATGTTACGACTTCCTCTTCTGCTTATTTTTCTTTGACCTCTTTTGTTACTTCATTGTAGATAAAACCGTAGGAACAAAAAATTATAAGAGGCTAATTTGGCTTCTTATCACAACTCTTTACCAGCCACTTCAATATGAGGAAACGCAAAAAATTAAATTCTTTAAGACTTGTGAAGAATTTAATTGCAATGTAATCCACAGAATTAATTAAAAAAATGCGTTATTTACAGATAGGATCTTAAAAACTAACAGCAGACAGTAATTCCTCTTCTGTAGAGAATCATGCAAATATATAGAACATTAACCCGAAGTTTAAAGAAAAAAGAAAATTTCAAAACAACTCTTAATAACTATATAAAAGCTTATAAACCTTATTTTTCGCTTGGTTAATAATTAAAAGAATTTTACATAGGGAAAAGGATTAAAAAAGAACACCTGGAATTAAATTTTATTTTTATAAAAGTAAATTTATAATTAATGTGTTTTCAAAAAGAAACTAAGATAAAAATAAATACAAATGAATTTAATAACATTAAACTTTTAAATAAAATATTAAAAATAATAACGCTTAATAATTATTAAATATTATATATTATATACCATATATTAATCTTCATTAATTATTAATGATGATTAAGATTAACCATTTATTAATTATTGATCATTAATCATTTAATTTAATTATAAATTACTAGTTAATATTAGTTAGTATTATTAATTATTTTTATTAGTTATTTTTACAAATTATTATTATTAAATAGTAGTTAATATTAAAATAACTAAAAGCAATCATTAACAAATAGTAATTATTATTAATAATTATTAATAGTAGTTAATAATAATCATTAATAATAATAGTAAATAAAAATAATGAATTAATAATATAACTTCTTATTACCATTATTATTATTATTTTTATTATTTTCACAATTACTAATGTTAATTACAATTACTAATAATCATTATCATTAACATCAATTTAATAATATTTATAAATAATTATTAAGGAATTATTATTAATAATAGTAGTTAATATAAAAATAAAAAATTAAAAATAGATAAATTAAATAATAATGATAATTAATAATACTAAATGAATAATATAATATAAATGAATAATATAAATACCCATAATACAGCAAACAACGATAAATAATATTTGTGAGCATTATTATTATTATTATTATTATTATTATTATTATTATTATTATTATTATTATTATTATTATTTAATAATGAATAAATTTATAATTAATTTATAATTACAATTATAATTTGTTAATAATATGATTATTAATAATAATATTATTAATAGATTATTATAATTTTTTTTAGTGGATGTAGAGGGACCTCCCCAGCACACAGGGATGTGGCTATACTGTGTCAATATACTAACTAGAGGGGAAGTCCCTAACGAAACGAAATATGAACAGAAGGAGAGATGGTTAGATCTTATATAAGATGTTCACTATTCGAACAGGAAGGCAAAACCCTGATCCCTACGAAAGGGAAAAGATTCAGATAAGATGTGAGGAAGGCGATGACGGAGAAGTATTGTTAGCACATAAGAGAAGAACTTAGTTCTAAAGATCGAGACTGCCTCGCAACCCTCAAAAATGTGAACGACTGTAAAAGGACAATTGGAGGAACAAAATATGCAGGTCGGGGGATCCCTCACATTATAAGAAATCCATTAGTGAGGTTGGTATGACCAACACGAAATCAAGCCAAGACCACCTCCAGGAGGCGGCGACTCCTACTAGATGAAGGCAACCGTCTAATGAAAAGAGTTTACTTTCCGTACTTTGGCGCCACGAGCATCCTCTTCCCAACATGTTTGCCATCCATAGAGAAAACTCCGACGTATAGTAATGGAAAAATCTATAGCAGGGAAAAAGCCCAGGCGTACATCAGAAGGAAGATTGGGCACTGGACACCCTGTGCGTTGCCGCTTGTTTGGCCTCCCTATCAGCTTGTTCATTTCTAGGAACACCCACATGAGATGGAACCCAACAAAACTCAATTATGTGCTTCCTCACAAACAACAAGTGGAGGGACATTTGAATTGCAGTGACCAAAGGGTTTCGGGTAGATATATCAAGTAACGCCTGGAGAGCGCTTCATGAATCGGAAAAGATGGCATAGTTACCCTCAGAGGGTGAAGGAACTGATTCTGATCACCGCCGCCGCCATGGACGCCGCTATCAGTTCAGCCGATAAAACAGACGAATACGTTACGTTGGAAGGGTGTGGGATACAGTGATATCCGGAAACACGGCCGAAAAACCCCTCCCTCCGTTTTGGAACCATCGGTGTAAACTGCAACAGATTTACTATGGACTTTCCCATGGTACAAAAATGAATCCCTCAACTGTACCCTTTGTTAAAGATTGGAAAATACTACTACTACTACAAATAATAATAATACTAATA
The DNA here is from genome assembly GCA_015478945.1 of Trachelipus rathkii. Classification (NCBI taxonomy): domain Eukaryota; kingdom Metazoa; phylum Arthropoda; class Malacostraca; order Isopoda; family Trachelipodidae; genus Trachelipus; species Trachelipus rathkii. The sequence continues at coordinate 9,348 of JABUQX010129530.1, forward strand.
AATAATAATTATGAATAATTGTAAAATTATACATATTAAGTAACTACAATTTTCTTCTAAAATGTTCCGTTAAAAAAAAAAAAAAAATCTTTCATCCAAATTCGTCTATTATAAAAATCAAATCAACTTCGCAAAATGGCTGTCCTTAAGTCCAAACAATAATAATTATAAATAATTATATTCAAGTAATATAGCGATAATATATATTATATATACTATAGTATTCATATATATATATTTATATATATATATATAATTATTTCTATCTAAATGGTTTTAAATTATATTAATTATATATATCATATTAATTTATATATATTATATATACATAAAAATACATAATATACATTATATTTATATATATATATATATAGTACTGAAATTAACATATACTAATATACTATTATACATCAGTAGTATCTATATATATATATATCAGATACGTTTACTATATATATATGATATATAGTAGTAATATAATATATATATATATTATATACATATATATATATATATATTTATATATATATATATATATATATATATTATAAATAATTAATAATAAATAACAGCAGTCATCATCATCATATAAGCTATAAGTGATAAATTATAATAAAATATTAAATATAATACATAATGATAGAGATGGAAATAATGATAGAGATAATGCTGATGGATAAAAGAAAATGATCAGAAAAAAATTCAATTTTTAAAGCGTGTTCTGTTCCAGTTTTGTACGATAAGTTTTAAAAAAACGAGTAAATCTTTTAAAATCATCTTCACTTATGCTCGAGACAGGTTGCCTCTTTTTTAAAACTGGTTTTATGTATTTAAAAAACATTGAAACTTTACCTGGCGGTGGTTTACACCACTTAATAGCTTCAATTATTTTATCAAGTTCCCACCCAAGGACTAATGGCCGAAATAATTCTCTAATGTTAAAAACTTTTAATTTAAAACTGATCAGGTGATTGTCATTCTTAGGTAAAGATAATTCCTGGCATAGAAAACGAGAGAAGTAGTAGAAGTATTTTAAACCATCTCTGTGTTTTAACATCTTTTCAAATAAAACAGAATCCGTTAATAATTTTGTTGCTAAATCAAGCTTATCTCTAGAAGAGCTCCCTCTCCAGTTTAAAATCTTAACTAAAATGTCCCATTCTGCTTTTAGGATTAGTCCGCATAATATTTCGTAACATTTTATTGTGTGTTTTTCAGAAACTTTATTCTCCTCGATATGAAATGAAAGTTTTGATTTTATGATGTCCACATCTTTTTGTCCAAAAAAGCAAACCAACATCTTTTCAGCTTCTATCAATGATCTGAAATTATTATCAAAGGTAAATATCTTTTTCACAATTTCCCCACCCTTTACAAAAAAAAGATTTCGCTCAAATTCCTTCATGACCTGATCATCTATTGATTCGGAAAACCACTTTTTGGCATTCTCTATCATTGTTACACCCTTAGACACTTGACTAGAGAATATTTCAAATGCTTTCGATTTGAAAACATTATATTTTATTTCATAAACTTCATTTTCATTAAAAAATTTCAAAATATCGTTGGTAAACTCAAATTTTGATTTTTTTAGTGACATTTCGATCAAACTCATTCCAAATTTAGATTTAAAAAAATTAAAATTATATTCTTTAGAGCCATGATCCAAAATACTTTCAACCAAATAAATATTGAATGTTTCAAATGGTGCGCGAAGCAGATTAAAGAAAACTACTTCATTATTTTCAAATTCATTCATATTTAGTTTTGGTATTTTTTTAAGGAACTTTCCAATAAGTTCTAAATTTATATCGTTTGAGTCTCTCTTGCTACAGTCATTCGCTATGACGGATAATATATCATAATATTTTTGAGGAGAGCAAATATGTTTCTGAAGTACATTCAAAACCTTCAAAAACACATCGTGCCACCTTTTGTCTAAATAAACCAAAATTTGAATGCTAACACATTCATAGTCAAAGAAATTTGTCATCTCGTCTTCCCTTGTTTCAAATAATAAATACATGAAAATATTGATATGTGCAAACCTCCCCTTCCCTTTATATTTAGTTAGAATTTTCTTAAGTAAGATTTTCCGTACGTTAAGTTTCGATATAAAGTTCTCCCACAAATTTGTGTTATTTCTGTAACCCATTTACTTTTTATAGTAGGAAAGATGCTGATGTTATAAGTGATTATTTTTCCGGGATATACTTATCAACCGTAACAGCGGTTAAATTATCATTTTCGGACAAATCCCAAGCCTGCAAATTATTTATTGTTCCTCGTTTCGTTGTCAATTTCCAATTCCAATAATACAAAGCGAAATCGTCATCAGCATCAACCTTTGAAAGATCCTTTTTCTCTTTACCTGATAGCTCTTGAAAATATTGTTTAATATTTCCTTCTATGAAAAAATTTGCTGCCAGATTAAATTTTCTATATGACGATAAATTCTCCTTGTCTAAGATTCGAAGAACAGTCATCATTGTGTTCACAGTCCCCTGATTTGTCAAAACTAAATTTCTGATGAAAGGATTCGAGTTTTCACTTATATCAAGTTTGGCAATTTTGAAAAATTTAAATACATCTCCGAGGACGTAACATATCGTTAATATTATTTGGTAATCAGTAATTTTTAAACCTAGAGGAGGGAAATTTGTATAAATTTGTTCTGCCAAAATATAACTAAATTCAGGTAAAAGAGAACCTTTGAATACATCTTTTTTATTTTCAAAACGTAATCTGATTTCTCTTATGTTAGGCGTATCAAATTCTTTGTTCAAGAAACGTCCAATAGTTACAATCAGAGCAAAACGTTCAAGTCTTAAATCCTCTTCACGAGAGAGCAAATTTTGGCTCAAATCGTACGAAATATTTTCAAATTTTTTTTCCATTTTTAAAACAGTTAAAAAGTTCTGAAAAATTAAATTGGAAGATGTTAAAAAACAAATCTAACGTAAAAGATGTAATTTTAAATTATATATATTATACATTATATATATAATATATATATATATAATATGATATATATATATATATATAGTATATATATATATATATATATTATATATATATATATATATTATATAGTATATATATATATATATATATATATATATATATATATATCATAATATAATATTATATATGATATAATATATATTATTATATATTAGTTATATATATAATATAGTATGATATAAAGTAAGATATATATTCTATATATATATATTAGTTATTATATATAGTATAGTATATTATAATATATATATATATACTATAATACTTATATATATGATATATATATATATATATATTATAGTCTATATATATATATTACTTATATATATATATAATAATATATATAATTATTATATAATATTATATATATTACTATATAAAACAGCTATGGACATCACGATCTAAGATGTATGCTGTGTAATATAAAGTATATAGTATATCATATACACGTTCAGATAACTTATATAGATATACCCGCTATATAAGCTGATTTCAAGCTATATATAGGTATAGTTTTAGCTGTGAATCGGGGACGATGCAAGTGGTCATCGGCCAAAATATCGCATCATTTTTTTTCCAATCGATGATCGTCATCGAGTCATCTTAACTTTCTTGCTTCTGATTAATTTTGGCCCGATTAATTGTAATCCAAATAGTTAAGAATTTGATAAATTATTGCCAAAATACTGTTGTTAATATCATATAATAACATATTATATAGTATAGGTACTTCTGTTTGTATCCTATAGTTATAGATATGGGATATATGATAATTCTCTTAATATAGAATATGTATATATCTATTATAGATATAATATAAATAATAAGTGATACTATATGCTAAGTCGAAGTGGATATCTACTATATTTACATAAGTTATAATACTGAGACATTATATTATACTATCCTATATGTACTGAGGTGAAGGTTACCATAAGGAAGGAAAACGTATGGAGGACTCTTAGGGACAGAGAGGTTTTATTTAGGAAGTAAAAGTTCTACTATAAGTATCGATGTAAGAACCTGAAAAGCAATGTATTTTAATTTTTTTTTTTTATTTTTTTTAATTTTTTATATAATTACTTCCGAAAGACGCATGCTTTGTCGTAGTACTTTAGATCCGTGCAACATTTTTAAATGGTTTGCGAGTTTACATATTTATTTTTTTTAAACTAATTGTGCCCCCAAGGGTAATACCGGCACCGGATGGTGAGAGGTCGGGGTGCTCTCGGCCTTGCCCGGGGTAACGACGGTAAGGTGACTAGTTTCCACCGCCTCCGGGGAGGGTCTCCGGAACCACGCTCTATTTGGTATTGTGGGCTGGTCGCGGGGGGCTTCGCATCATCCGCCCCTACCCCTACGGGGTATGGAAAACGTCCCCCCTCTGTTCCGTCGGCCTCGAGCCCCTCTTGCCGTGGTAAATACTCAGTATATATTGTAGCTAATGTATTATTACACGGCCAACGTAGGGGGCTCGACAGCGACGGGGCACAAGAGGGGGCACAGTGCGTTTACCCAAATACCCGGAGGGGAGGGACAGGAGGAGACCCCCGCGACACCCAATACCAATAGAGCGGGGTTCCGGAGACCCTCCCGAGGGGGGGAATTAGTCCTACCCTGTCGTTCCCGGAAGGCCGAGAGACCCCGATCCTGCCATCGGTGCGGTAAATACCCTTGGGGTTCCCATTGGTTTAAAAAAAAATTAAATATAAATCGCAAACCATTAAAACATGTTCCACATCTAAAAAGTACACGACAAAGCATGCGTCTCTAGAAGTAATTATATAAAAAATTTTAATTTTTTTTTTTTTTTACAATACATGTTTCCATGTTCTCATATATATAAGTAACTTTTCTTTCTAAATAAACTTTCCTCAAAAGTCCATAGTTTTTCCTTCCTTTATGGTAACGCTTCACCTATATAATATAATATTATACATATATATATATATATATATATATAGTATTATTTATATATATAGTATATATATATATACTATGTATATATATGTACTAAATATATATATTATAGATATTATACTATATATATATTAAAACTCATAATATCAGTAATATAATAGGTATATAATACTAATATATATACTTATATAATGTATATATAGTATATATATATAGTATTATATATATATATATATATATATATATATATATATAGTATATTATACGCCGGCTCCCGCATTTTGATTATGGTATGCTGACAATTCGAGTGCTTAATGGTTCGACCTTTCTGTTCTTTGCGTTTCTATCGCACACTCACCCCCCAGACAACATCTGAGACACCATCTTTTCTATACACATACTTATAAGTTATATCCACACCCCTCTTCTATATGACACTCTTATAGACATCCCTATCGCTTATAATCCTAATGTTTGGGGGAAGAAAAAATTTGCCGACATCGTATGTCCTGCGTGTCGTAGAAGGCAACTATAGGGACAGTGGTAGTTGGGTTGGTGCCCACTACCACTTACTTTGCCAGGAATGCTAATGTGCATGCCGGAGAAGGTCTGATCGCCGTAAGCGGCGTTCTTTCTTTCGGCGAAATGTATGAATCGTATGATACATGGAATGTCTAGAGGAATAAATGTTGAAGGGAGAAAGAGGAGAGAGGTGATGGATGCATCTAGAAAGGGAAAATTTGGATTTGCTAGCTGTGACTGAAATAAAGATGGAAGCGAAACAGTGAAAATGAGTGGTGTGGTGTGAAATGTTTTGTGTTGTGTTTAAAGGAATGAGAGGGGGATAGAAAGATTTGCAATTCTGATGAGACTTAAATTGTGGTAAGAGAGCTATGGTAGATTTTGTGTTGTGAGTGCTAGAATCCTAAAAGTTAAATTTAAGTTTGAATGGTAAAAGTATGTGTGGGTGTGTGTGTGTGTCATCTGAGGGTAATGTTGAAGAGTGCGATTTTCTGGATAATCTGAATTTTGTATGTGGATGGGGGAGTAGGGGAAGTCAGTTCATTGCCACATATCTGCCTACCTAAGATTTTTTTTTAAGTTATTACCGACCATTCACAGTCAGTAGCCCTAATTCACGGAGGGGGTGTAGTCGCTCAAAAGTTCACTCTCTACCGCAAATTACGCGCAGATGAGAACAGACGCAGATTTTAAAGTGAGGGAGATTAATACAGCAGGACATGCAGAAGATGGATGAGAATTCCACCAGAACAGAAGGTGGTGGGAAAGAAGGAAGCACCACAGCGAACTTAGCTTTAGGTTACCAGATATCAAACCACAGATATCAAACACAGATACGCTAGCTCTCATTGTGCTCGAGGGCAGTAGTATAGAGGGTGCCTCGCCATCTTCGTTGAGCCTTCTTTCCAGGCACAATACCGCAAAACTGACCTTGACCTGACCTTGACCGACAGTGGTTATCAGCGTTTCTTGAAACAATTCACCATTATTATCTACTATTTTTAGCTACTTTTTTTTAACGATAATTATCCATTCTTCAGAACAAGTTATTGATATGAAACGGACGATTTTGGGAATTTTTCCCATTGGCAGCCCTGCACGATTGACGGCCAAACCGGCTTCCGAAAGCATTTTGGAAGGTTTTTGGAAATCCCAGTCATGTCGGCAGCTGACTTGGAAATTTCCAATATTTCATCAGATTTTGACTGTTGATACGTCAAACCTAAGGGTTTTTAAGGTCGGTGAGACCGAATTTTAAGGTCTGGAAACCGACTTCCGAGGTTTTGAGGCCTGAACGACTCAAAGGATTTAACCGACAAAGGGGGGCCGGAGCACCCCCAAAGCGGTTGTTTTTTTGGTATCCTAGAAGGTTTTAAATGATCGATAGATCATTTTTGATGGTTCCCATGATTTATCGTGATCGCTTACCCTAAATCGATCTTTAAATCGTCCTTCTCGTGCTCTGGTTGGCATTAACAAGAAAAATATATTCTCCGAGAAGGAAAATATAATTACAATAATTTTGACATTCGATTAATCGCTGTAAATCAGTAAGTCGCGAGAGTTCGAACCCACCCTTTTGCCGCGTAGCGAAGGAATAGAGCTTATCAGCTTTTCACAACTTGGTATGTGGTCACTTGTATGTAATGAAACTGATCGGACGTACCCATTAGGAGAACGTAGGTCACCCCTAAGGGGATGCTGTCCCCTTAGCGCAAGGTCAGATTCGTCCTGAAAACCATGTTAGGCATAACGTATCGGAATAAAATTTTGGAATGTGATGTTATTATGAATGACGTTAATCTCGTCGAGACGAGATTACGTCCTCTCTGCGCTCCCCTGTAGGGGGAGCGCTGCCCAACCAAAAATTAAACAACGTGATCGTAGAAGACTGAAACTTGGAGGCCTGGTTGAGGAGACGGAGTCGAGACGGAGACGGAGTTGGAAACGGCTTCGGCTTCGGAGTCCAGGGACCCCACCGGAGGGGGGTCCCTTCCTGAAAAAAGAAGAAGAAATGCATGGAATGCAAAACAGAGGATGAGGAAAGGAAGAAGGAAGAAGAATGAGGAGGAGTCTGAGAAGGAATCAGAATTGGTAGTGTCACCGGTGCTGGAGCCGGTGCGTTGCCGACATAGTAAACATTCATTTAATAATACAAGATCATTGCTGTTTACATAACTGCTTCTGTTCTAAGATGTAATATCGTTAATTGCCAATTGACTTCGTGCAAGATAACCTTTACTTTTCTAACCCTGGTGAAAATAACCTCAATATTTGCCACTTCTCCTTTTCTTTTTACTAAACGTTAACTAATATAAATTTTTTTTTTCCCTATAGTTGAAACATGAATATATGTTTACTATTTTTTTTTATAAGTTTTTATTTTACATTTATACTTTGTGTTTAATTTTATTATTTTAATTTTTATTTTTTTATTTTTTTATTTTAAAATTTATTTTTTCTAACTTTATTTTTTATAAGTTTTTATTTTACATTTATACTTTGTGTTTAATTTTTTTTTTTTTTTTTTTTTTTTTTTTTTTTTTTTTTTTTTTTTTTTTTTTTTTTTTTTTTTTTTTTTTTTTTTTTTTTTTTTTATTTTTTTATTTATTATTTATAACTTTGTTTAATTTTTTTATGTTTAACTTTTTTCATATTTTTTTTTTTCTAACTTTATTTTTTATATAAAGTTTTATTATTTTAGATTTATACTTTGGGTTTAATTTTTTATATAAGTTTAATTTTGCATTGTACAATTGCTATTTTATTGTTTCTATCTTTTTTATTTTTAATTTTAAATTATTTATTTTCCTAACTTGTATTCATGGTATAGATAGAATTTCGTTAGATTACATCTTTAATTTTAATTACCATTTTTGTATTTTTTTTTCTATTTTTTATTTTTTTTATTTTTTTATTCTTATAAAAACTTTTTTGTTTCTGTTAAAATTTTTATAACTTTTTCGTAATTGTTTATAACTTTACAAATTTACGTTTTTACATTACCTAAAGCAGTAACTCACTAAATCAAACCACTATCCCATCAGCACCTCCCATCCAGTCGTGATCTATTGATCATTGATCTATTATCTATTGATCTATTATTATTGATTCTATTGATAAGTTCAAATTTTTTACTAAAATTATAACATTATACAGACCTAAGCAGTAAAATCAACTAAATCAATACCACTATCCAAGCACCCTCTCTCCAGTCGTGATCTATTGCTCTATTGATCTATTGATCTAGTTGATCTATGATTAAGGTCAAATGTTTTATAATTTTGTAACATTATTGAAATTTAAAGAGTAAATCAACTAAAAATCCTATTATTACCAACCTCCCTCCTGACATCTGTGATCTATTGATCTATTGATTAAGGGTCAAATTTTTACTAAAATTGTAACGTTTTACATGCCCTACCAATCAGTAAATCAGTAAATTTCAACAACAACAACATCAACCCTCATACCGTTTTGTGATCTATTGATCTATTGATCTATTGATCAAGTCACATTTCGAGTAATCATCTGTTGGATAAACATAACAATAATAAAGTCTTTATACAAACATCAAGCCATATATGCTGACTCACAAAGTTTCCAATTCACAAGTTTCCTAAAATACTACTGTCCATCTACTAAGAAAGATAATGTCAACGATAATAACCTAAGAGCCTAGCGTACGAAGAAACTGCTATCATTAACAAGTTCCATACTTGGCTCATCAGTTAGTAACTACATTACAGAGCAAAACTAACCTATTACACTTTTTCAAGCATATATCTACATATCAATGCTAATTTTACATTAACACAGTAATATTTAACAACAGTTTAGCATAAATATGTGAACAGTAGTGTAATGACTAAGAATAAATTTAACCACATACATAGCATGACACACACTTCACACACACACACCCACGACACCACACACACAGCACACACACACACATGTGGCCACACAAACATTACGCAATAGTAAAACCTGGAATATTTTTAGGCTTATCTCTTTTTAGTCTCCGCCCCTTTCAGAAAATTTCAACTCGAAACATGAAAATGATATTTTATGCTGTATCCTCTTGCATAAGTATTGCAATACTTATTATATTTATTAAGACAAAACCGGTAGGTTTGGCAGCAGTGCATCATACAGAGGTGATTTGGCAAAACTGTATAGATTTGGGAGCTGAGTTATATATAAAGTGGTGTATACTCGCTATGGGGTCATTCTCAATCAAGTGATCTTTACGAGCAACACTTTAAAGGTACCTATTCGTTGGATCCTGTGTATCATCAACCAAGTTCTTATATCTACACATGAGCGATTTTCCAAATCATATACTTATTCAGCTAGTAAGAGTTTTTTTCTTAATATATATATTTCTCATTTAAAAATAACATTGTAATACATCTGATTAATATAATTGATACCAGTAAACGCACTAAAAATCATTAATTAAGAATGAAAGGGAAAATCGTATGCACATCACTAAAAATTTATATCTTTTTTTACCAAGAAACGTGTTGAATATGACAGTCATCCATTTGAGTAAAAAGCGTTCATCCTGTCATTATCATCGCAGAATGGTAAAATGGTTGTTGTTGTTGTTGTGTGGCTTGACGTCCCGTCTTAGGAGAATTATCGACGAAATATCTATGTTAAAACTAAATATATTATTGATAGCAATACTTGTATGAAAACTTGATTTTAATTGTCTAATGTATCATAATAATAATATGATTATTTATCCAGGCTAACCCTTCGATGATGAATGCTGGTAATAAGAAAAGAAAGACCAACTACTATAACAGACATAACGCACATCTCTGCTGAGAGAAACTTAAAAAATCAATGGAAAGCTCATCCTACTGAATACCTTTTTAATTGACGACAAATTTTTTCCATGGACCAAGAGATCTTTCGAAACACATTGTTTGAAATGGTTGTGGTGAACCGTTCATTGATATTATATTACAAAGAACTGTGGACTCCGATTGGGGCACGCATGCGGGTTGGGCATTAATTTACTTTCTTGGCGATGATCAGTCACCTGACCGGATATACTACGTAAACATCAGTTACCCGGGATATATCTGGGACATATTGGGGGTGAAAGAGATGATGAGACGCTTGAAAGGGGGAATTCAGTCCGGTGATAAGGCGTCTTTACCACCATTTCAAAGTAGTAGCGACGTGTTAATAGTTAAGCAAAAGGCAAAGGCGTGACTGTAAAACCGATGCATCTGCGAGCCACAATAATCCTTAGCTTCATCACAACATCGTTACATTAGGTAAAGTTCATCTAGAGAACAGGTGCGGTAGGCTGGCTTTCAAAGCATTCCGTTTGTTTAGGAAAATAGGCGAGACGATGTATACCGGAAGGTCCCCCAAAACAAAAAATTGGGTTTTTTTGATTCTCATGACAATTGGGAATGAAGGCAGAAGCATAGCTAAAAAAGTGTATGGAATATAAGATTACTTTCATAGTAGCCTGATTTTGAAAAAACGAGAAATGTCCGAAAAGCATGCCGTATAGTCGTATTTCCGGTTGAAGGTAATGGAGTAAAAATACTTTTTATAATCCATCTAAACGAGAACAGAAAATGACCCTTTATCATTATAGCCATGATGGAGTAAGATCCTTAATATGCTATAACAGAAGATAAGCTAAAGTTGTTTTGAGAACACCAAAAAACACGGGGCATATAGAACGGTACTTTTGCACATATTGTTAACGCTTTCACAGTAATAATATAGCACATAAATTAGACTGAACATTATGGATGTAGACAATGTCTATACGATAAGTGTCAAGGCTCACTTGAACACGATGGTATATTCCATGAATGTCGTGATGTAATCGTGAATTTTATAATGCATTTTGTTTTAAAAAACATAAGGTAATAATACGTGCAAGAAAATTAAGATTTGCAAACTCTGGCCTTGTGCAAATAAATGCTGATCGTTACGGTAGTTTCACAAACGACTGTACAAAAGCTTATTGCAACATGCAGTAACATTATATGACCTAAAATACATTTCCTAACTATCCAGTGAAAAAGAAAATTAAAAAGAAGAAAGATACTTGATTCCGGTGGTTTATAACTGTTACTCATGAATTATAGAGACATACAGGAAGCTAAGGCTAATGATGATAAAGGAAGAAAATAATATGAAATTGCTTCCTTATTTACTGGTAAGCGCCAGATGATATGCGAAATGTGTGACAGATCAGGAAGGTGAGCAGGTATGTCCACAAATTGTGGTCAAGAACAAGAACATTAAATTAGAGAACCGAAAAACGCCTGTAAATCAATTTATAGAATTCCTGATGGAGTTTTTTCAGAGAAAAATCCTAAGTTTCAAAAGTACTTGTTGCTGCACATAATGGTGGAAAATTTTGATCATCATTTCGTATATGCATCATTACTGACCCATCCAAGTTCAGATTCTATCAGCAGAAACCCTTTAAAAAGAGGTAAATAAAATAATTTTCAATGGGATCGAATGGAAATATATAGTCAGGGATACATTGCTTTTCACACCATGTGATTGAAAAGCTACTAATCATGGATGTTTATGAAAAAGGAATTTCCAAGGGTTTCTTTCCCCTATACATTTTTTAATGACGATACATTGAATTGATAAAGGACTCTATTCCTGATAAGAATTCCTTCGAAATAGATAAAATGTCACAGATAAAAGCTAGATTGAGAGTACTATAATAGTTTATAGGCAAAGAATAAATATTTTTGAAGAATGTGAAAAGTAATGTATACACGATAATATACTCAGAAAATGTTTTGAGAAGTTTAGAGGTAGCTTCAATTAAAGAATTTGATATAGATTGTCTAGATAACAACACAACCAATTGCATCTTTATGCTTTACACTTTATAAAATGTGTTTTATGGCTGAGGAAAAATTACTATTCCTAGTAAGAGAACCCTAACCTTTCACCTCGAAAGCAATCTCGCTGGTCTTTATTCAAGAAAAATGAACAATATAAGCATAAGGCATGCTCGTATCGGTGGAGAGAAAGGGTTCAAAATTAAGAACAAGTGGCTTAACCCTGACGGAATTTGGTTATGTAAAAGGAGTGAAAGCTGCGTTCTATACGCATGGTTGTGCATGGCATCGGACATAAAGACTGTAATAAAGGAAAAGGCATGCTACATGGCGTATCGGCTGTTGCCGCTACAATCTCACCATGAAACAGGAAGATAGGTATAAAGCCGGGTTTAATGTAGTAAGTGTGTGGGAATGTGAATGAAAGCGCATAAGACCAAATCATTCAAGATCCTGATCATACCGATGAAAACATAAGCATTAGTGACTATCTTCATGGATTCAGCAATGATTTTGTTAACAGATACATAATAGACAATTCATTGTTTGGAGGCCGCACATAAACATTCGGTACATTATTACCGACTCACAAACTAAAAACAGAAGATCATGTAGTTAGACTAATCATCGCTTTATCCTTATTTCAGAAAACGAATGACAGTATCCTTGTGCCCCTGAAAATACTAATAGGCTGATAAAGTACCAGACATTTGAATCATTTAAGAATGGTATCAATGATAATTATTTCGGTGCAGCTTACATTAAAGATTCTTCCTCCTCAGGACTTATACATCCCGTCCTCGCTAAACGAACAAAAATAAATTAATATGCCACTCCTGTGAAATTTGTTGAAGAAAATTGTGCGAAATGCAATCATAATAAGAAATGAACGTGCTATTGAAGGTGTATACACAACACTTGAAATTCAGTTAGTAGCACTAGAGATGGGATACGAAATATTTAAAATTTTTGAAGTTTGGTCTTTTTAAAAAAAGGAGTTTTTTTTTGAAGGAATCTGTGAACCACTTTCTTAAAAATAAAAACAGAGGCATCAGGACCACCAAATAATATTCGCGGAGAACGATCCTGATTTCGAGGAAAACCTTAAAGAGTTTGTCGTCTTTTCAGAGAAAAGGAAAGGTGTTGAACTTGATATTAACAATATCAAGAAAAACCCTGGAATGCGGTTCATTGCAAAATTATGCCTCAATTCTCTTTGGGGAAAATTTGCACAAAATACGCCCTACAAGAGGAGTTGTAGTATGTACTAGTGATAAACAAGTATGGGAACTAATCAATCAATGCGACAATGAAGTCACTAGCATTATTCAAATAGGCTGTAAATATGTTGTAACAGTTGTCAAAAAATGCACTAGCCGAACGCATGTCAACTGCTACAAATATTCCTATCCGCATCGTTTACGACCGCATATGCACGTATAAAATTATACGCGTTACTTGACGATCAAACAAAGGCATGTACTGCGATACAGACTCTTGTATTTTTTGTCGCTGGAGAAAACGAAGAAGTTATTAAACAGGAAACTTTTTTGGTGAACTAACAGATGAAATGCTGAATACGGTTCTGGGGCATACGCCGATTCCTTTGTGGGTACTGGACCTAAGTCTTATGCTGTTAGAATAAGAACTGCAGATGGAAATAAAAAATATATTGTAAAAGCCAAAGGTCTTACAATCAATAAAGATACAAAGGATACTATTACATTTTGAAAAATTGGTTTAAAGTTAGTATGATAGTTGCTCTGAAAATAGTATAGGTCAAGATGAGTCATTGTACAATGATATCAAAAAACCATTGGATGTTACAGTGAAGGCATGAATGAAATACACATTTAATATGTTGATAAAGATGAATGTTACGGACGATGACGCTACCTCATAAAAAACTGCATTACGAATAGACGAGTCACAGATTCCTTAATGCTAATTTACACGGAAGTAATAGAGAGGGTTATGTTATAGTGTGTCTAATATAACTTTTCAGCCTGGGAAATATGGAGGTGTTAGTATTGTTGCTGGTACAAAAATGGTCCAACACACATCCGATAAGCGAATCTTTATTAAAAATTCATGGTGCGCCGCATATATGGTTTAAGGGTACATTATTTCCATTTAATATTTATAAATAATTTATCTATGTCTAGATGTATAATTGTTTTTTTTTTCATGTACAAATATTCTGAAATAAAATGTAGAATAAATAAAGTTATTTTTTATGTTAATTTTGCATAAAATCTTTTTCATGTTTCGAGTTGAAATTTTCTGAAGGGGGCGAAGTCTAAAAAGAGATAAGCCCAAAAATATTTCATGTAAAACAGATGTTAATATGTTTTGTGTGTGTGTGTGTGTGTTGTGTGTGTGTGTGTGTGTGTGTGTGTGGTGTAATTCATTCTTAGTTTCATCTACAACATTAGGTCATTATAACGTTAAATCTGTTGTTAAATATACTGGGTTAATGTAAAAATTAGGCATTGACTATGGCTAGATATAGTGCTAGAAAAAGTGTGAATAGGGTTACGTTATTTGCATGTAAAGTTAGTTACTTACTATAGCCAAGCATATAGAACTTTGTCTAATGATCAGCGAGTTTTTTTCGGTGCTTAAGCGTGCTTTAGATTTAGTCGTTGTACATTATTTTCTTTAGTTCAGATGAATGTCATGTTAGCTTTATTACTGTAAAACGTTGTTACGTTAATATATTGATTGCTGTTTGTATAAAGAACTTGATTTACTGTTATGTTATCCAAATGATACTCGAATGTGCCTTGAATCAATAGATCAATAGATCACAACTGGTCACGAGGGTAAGGTTGGGTGGCTTGAATTTACTGATTCTACTCTGATTTTAGGGCATGTAAAATCGTTACAATTTTAGAAAAATTGACCCTTATCAATAGATCAATGAGATCAGATGGTCAGGTGGGAGTTTGGATGGTGGTTTTGATTTACTGATGTACTGCTTTAGGATATGTAAAACTTAACAATTACAATTTTAGTAAAACATTTGACCTTAATCAATAGATCAATAGATCATAACTAGACATCAATAGATTCAATAGATCACGACTGGAAGAGAGGGATGGTTGGATAGTGGTTCGATTTAGTGATTTACTGCTTTAGTGTATGCAAAAACGTACCACATTTTTAGTAAAAAATTTGCCTTTAATCAATAGATCAATAGATCAATAGATCGAATGGTCACGGTGGGACGTGGAAGGAGGGTGCTCTGGATAGTGGTTTGATTAGTGATTTACTGCTATTAGGGTATGTAAAAACGTAATTTGGAAGTTATAAACATGAAAAGTATACTCCAAAATTAAATAAAATCAAAGAATGAAGGAAATATTAAAAATCATGTAAATAAAAATATTAAGAAAAGAATTACATATTATAAAAAATTAAACAAAGTATAATGTAAAATAAAACTTTATATAAGAAATAAAAGTTATTAGCACAATATAATTTAAATAAAAATAAAAAAATAAACCAAAAATAAACACAAAGTATAGAATACAAAATAAAACTATATAACAAATTAACCCAAAAGTTAAAACTAATAAAACTTTATAAAAAATAAAGTTAGAAAATTAAAAAAATTAAAAAGTTAAATAAAAATCGAACCAAGTATATTATCTGGCTAAATATAACTAAAGACAGAAAAAAAAAAAAGAAAAACAGAAAAAACAAAAAAAAAATAAAAAAAGTTAGATTAAGGCAGAATTTAAAAACAAAAATAAAAAAAAAGAAAAAAAAAGTTAAAAAAATTTAAAAACAATTACACACAAAGTATAAATGTAAATAAAAACTTTATAAAAATAAAGTTAGAAAAATAAATTTTAAAATAAAAAATAAAAAATAATAATTAAATGATAAATTAAACACAAAGTATAAATGTAAAATAAAAACTTATATAAAAAAAATAGTAAACAGTATATGCATGTTTCAACTTAGAAAAAAAAAATTTATATTCTAGTTACGTTTATAAAAAGAAAATGAGATTTGAAAATATAATGTTAGTCTTCACATTTAGAAATAAAGGTTGATCTTTGCACGAAGGCAATGCAATTACGATATTTACATCTTAGAGACAGAATGCTGTTATGTTAACAGCAATGATCTGTTATTATTAAACTAAATGTTTTACTATGTCTGGCACGCAACCGGTTCCAGCACCGGTGGCGGTACCAATTCTGTTCCGTTTAAAAAGTGGCTCATTACTTCTTCTTCTTCTTTCCTCATCCTGTGTTTTGCATCCATGCATTTCTTCTCTTTTTTCAGGAAGGGCGCCCCGCTGCCGGTGGGGTCCCTGGGCGCCGAAGCCGAAGCCGTTTCGGTCGCAGTCTCAGTAACGCCGACTCCGTCTCCTCAACCAGGCCTCCAAGTTTCAGTCTTCTACGATCATTTTTAATTTTTTGTGGGGCAGCGCACCCCCTTACGGGGGGACGCAGAGGGACGTAATTCGTCTCCGACGAGATTAGTCATCATATCATCATACAACTCACATCCAAATTTCATTCCGATACGTTAAGCCTAACATGTTTTCAGGACGAATTTGACCTTGGCCTAAGGGACAGCACCCCTTAGGGGTGACCTAAAGTCCACCAAACTCACATTGTGATCAGTTTATTCACTACAATGACCACAATACAGTTTGAAAGGATAGGCTCTATTCCTTCTAGCGCCAGAAGGGTGGGTTCGAACCTCCGGACTTACTTACAGCGATTAATCGAGATGTTAACTTATTCGTAATATTTTCTTTTCGAATATATTTTTATTGTTAAATGCCAACCAGAGCACGTAGAAGACGATTTAAGTCTGATTTGGGTAAATCG
Organism: Trachelipus rathkii; assembly: GCA_015478945.1. NCBI lineage: Eukaryota > Metazoa > Arthropoda > Malacostraca > Isopoda > Trachelipodidae > Trachelipus > Trachelipus rathkii. The sequence continues at coordinate 26,521 of JABUQX010129530.1, forward strand.
ATCCCGGATAAGTCGATTGGAAGCCATCAAAATTGGTTCTATCGATCAATTTAAAACTTCTAGCAACCAAAAAAAAACCTTTGGGGGGGGTCCGCCCCCTTTTGGGGCTAAATTCCTTGAGTTCAGGCTCAAAACCTCGGGAAAACGGTCTTCCGACCTTAAATTCGGTCTCACCGGCGACCTTAAAAACCCTAGGTTTGACGTATCAAACGTCAGAATCTAATGAAATGATGGAAATATCCAAGTCAGCTGCCGACCTGACTGGAATTTCCAAAACCCTTCCTTAAACGGTTTTCAAGTCTTTTGCTTCGACGTGCAGGGCTGCCCAATGTGGAAAATCCCCAAAATCCTCCGGAGTTGGGAATCTTGGCCTGGATTATGGACAAAACTGGACACGTTAAAAAAGTAGCTAAAAAAGTAGCTAAAATGCTAAAAAAGTGCCAAAGTGCTAAAAAAGGTCAAATTTCACGTCAAGGTCAGTTTTGTCGGTAGTTTCTGCACCCTATACTACTGACGGAGTTGGGAACGGATTCGGTGGTACTCAAGATGATAAATTTCCTCGAGAACTTGCCGCTGCGGTGCCTATGGAATAGAGATAAAGCACACACAGAACACAGTTTTAAGCCTTTTGGCCTTTGACTCGACCTGATTCCAAAGCCGGGTGAAACCAGGGCCTCCCCCCCCCCAGAATATGAGAGCAGTACTCAACAGAGGGCGGATGAGACCATTGGTATAGCTGGAGCAGACTGAGGCAGAGAAGGAAAGTCCGCATGTCTAAACAGAACTCCCAGTTTTCTTTGAGGCCCGCCCTAGCACCGTTGTGACATGAGGTGTTCAAGACATTTTTTTTGTTTATGTTAACGGCCAAGGATGTTTATATTGTCAACAGGAGAGCACGAGAGAACCGTCGGAAAGAGATAGGAAAGTTAGCAAATGTCTTTGAGAGGGCGAGATTTGCAGAAAGTTGGGTTTTTAAAGCATGTGAATTCACAAGGTTGCAACCGACCCCATCCACGGAAATTCTATCCAGTCAAGCTAATAGGAATAGGCAGATTGAAGACGAAGAAAGCAATTTCTAGAAGTGAAAGGAGGAAGCAGAACTGAAAGTGAGTTGAAGATGAAAGGGTCGAGTCATCGGCACGTGAGTGGATAGAGTTAGAATGTGCCAGGTGAAAGATCCTTTTGAACGTCAGGAAAAGTAGGAGATACGCAACAAGAACCCTGAGAACACACTATTACAGAAAAAGAAGAAGTTCGCCCCATCAAGCAATAGCCGATATTTAGGATTTGACAGAAAGCTAGATTTAAGTAAGCAAAAAAAGAAGGAAACACAAAGGAGGGGGAGCTTGGAGAGCAGCTAGCAAGAGCATACGCCGTTCAAATTCTTTGGAATATGTCAACGCGCCACCCACGCAAGTCTCTTCCTAGAGCTGAAAACCATAAATCGGTTAGATAGAAAGTAATATCGCCAGAAGAACTCGAGCGCTGAAGCCGTACTGGGCTATCTGAAAGATATGAATGAGTTTCCAGATAATCTATGAAGTGAGAGTTGAGAAGGGGTTGTCAAAGATCTTGATATTTAATACAAGTGTGAGAGCTATAGCGCGATAGTGAGAAGGATCAGCGGCTTCCTTTTCTTTGGAATAGGTTGGACATGTGCGAAGCTCCAACACTGAGGAAAGTGCTAGTATTGGACATAGAGATTATAGTTGAGCGAGGGGCGGATGTCACGAAGCACACTCCTCACATTGGGAGAATCCATCTGGGCCACCCTCTTCTATCTTCATAGAGTTTCAAGGGGCATATGCAACCCGATCAAATGTAATCACAGGCAAAGACTAGGACAACCTGAGAGGAGAAGGAGGAGGAAAGAGAAATGCCCAGAATCAGTTCTCAGGTTGAGTTAGATGGAAGCACTGGATAGGACAAATAAGGAGGAGCGAAGCATTGGCTTTTTCAGTGTGGGAGAATTAAGCAACGAGAGAGCCGATTCGGTAGCAGAAAAGGAGAGATGAGCAGAAGTTTCGCTAAAGATGTTTTGGCAAGAGGCCAGAAAAGATTTGTCAGTAGGACAGAGCAAGGAAGTTAGCTCACGTTTCGTTTGATGAACAGCCGTTTGCTCGTCGAGAAAGTACCCGATATGGGTAGCAGCCTGCAACGATTTCTACGTCTGGAATAGAAATTAAACCGAGAGTTGATGGAAGACGAGAAAGTTTTTTCCACCCCCGATAGACGCACTGAGGTCATGTTTGCCTGAATGGGCAGGAGGAATGAACAAGCAGCACGATCGACAACCATCGGTAATTATTGGGAGAGAAAGGATTATATAGAGAATGGACTGAACATTGCCAGTCCCAATAAACGAATAACAGCTCTCTCATTATCTTACTTAAAATATTCTATCCATCCCATTATTCCTATCTGAGGTAGCCATATGTGATATCATACGTTTGGGCAACTTTGGGAAACCTACATTTAGTCCTGTCTAAAGTATTTTATCACATATATGAAAGACCAACCACGATGACTAAGAAATCGTTAGCCGGCGACCACAAACATGTCTCATCATTGTCCATTAATCAAATACTTTGATTGACATATTCATTAATGGATTAGTTATTACTGCTTCATTATTATTATTATTATTATTATTATTATTCATATTATTATTATTATATTGATTATCATTATTATTTAAAATTAAAGAGACCTTAGAATCAAAAATTTTTGTCGCTTAAATAATTTCGGAGGGTTGCACCCTACCCCAGTGTCTACAGCCATTGTATAATGATATTTACTATATATGTATGAGATAGATGATATGAGGTAGATGACAGCTAGTATATACTATATCGGAGCATGGTACAGGCTGGATAGGGTATAGGTAGTAATTTAACTAGTATAGGTATATATAAGACTATAGTGAGTATGAACGGAGTCTTAGGTGTGGTATATATAGATATATTATAGAAGTAGTATAGCCAATAGATATTATGTAGTAGAACGGTAAGTGAGGTATGATATACTACTATTTGTCACTAGGTGTGAATGTGACTGCCGCCCAATCCCTAAAGCTACATATAAATTATACAGTTTTTGTCAGATATTTTTAAGTTATCTTATATTGCCATTGAAAAGAAAATTATCGCCGTATCAGTAATTAATTTTTGTTTTCGTGGACAGCAAAGTATAGTAATAATATAATATATATAGATTATATAATTTATGTGTTGTATTAATATTATTATATAGCTATAATATATGCGTATATATATATATATATTTTGTTATATATATATACTGTGGAGGTTTCGGTGTTCTGAAGACGTGCTTGAATGTTGTGCTCTCAATGAAATAATTGTATCCTTTTATTTATTGTTTTATCGTATTCTGATGTGTCGCGTGTTAATATGAAGTGTTGTAATGTTTTTCAAACTTTTTTTCTTTATTTAGATGTCTTAGATTAAAGTACTTCACTACTGTTGATACCATTATGCCGTTTTAGTAAAGTTCTACGTAAGAGGTTTTTAAAGAGTACCAGTTAGTTAACATTTTTCCTTTTCTTTTTTTTTTTTTAAGTGTCTGTACCCGAAGGTTTATTTTAAAGTTAATACTGTTTATGAATTTCGTCTTCTCAAATTAGAATCAAAATTTGAATTTTATTATTTGTGCAATTTACTTTTATTTAGGTTTTGTAAATCAATTTTATTTACTTTTTTTTTAATATTCGCGAATTTGAATAGGGGTGCAAGTGAGCGTTAGGGTGTTTTTAACTTTAGGATTTTTCATATATTTGACATATTTACTGTAAATACGTTTTAGTTTTTAGCATTTACGGTTTTAATTTTATAGGTTTTAGACGTTGAATAATTTTAACCTGATTTCTGTTTTGTCTGTTTTTTTTTTTTTATGTTATTGTCTGTTTGTTTTGTGTTTTTGTATGTGCATAATGGCAGATTTGCACCGACGCGGCTTTTACTGGTCGACTTTGCTAACATCCCGTGGCTTGCAATTACAACTCTGGCATCCGTGGAAATACCACCTCTCTAACTCTAATCCTAACCTTTTGCTCCTGTCTGAACGCCAGTGGCTAGGAATTCAATCCACTAACTCGTTTAATCATGTCCAACTATAACTCTATTTAATAATTTCCGTCTAAAGGTGGAGTATGTAGCCTATGTAACATAAACACTAGCCGTAAACGTCTCAAATCTCGAATCTCCTAATTCGATGTTCTGTGGCTAAAATTCTTTCTTCCTTCTAACTGACAATAATCTTTGTCGTCTTCTGCTAAACTGTTCTCTAACGAACACGGATTTTTCACGCCTTTTTTGAATACTACTACTTCTCAGCGAAGCCTGTAATCTTCTCCATACAAATCACTACAGGTCCTCTATTTAGGTGCGATATTCGAATGTCACACAACACTGGAATGTTGGGTTCTCTCCCTACTGATTTATGGTGGGAGGGGCCGAATCTTTAGCATCTCGAACGAAATCTGAGCAAACTAATTAAAAAGAACCACACACATTCCGGATCGTCGGCAATCCATGCTTCTTGGAACACTTGACCTAGTAAGTCATGTGTTTCCACCACTTAGCTCCTTCTTTCTCATAAATACACGGGCCACCCTTCGCTCGCTATTGGTAAATCGCTGACCACAACCACTTATATCTTCTTATTTTAATGATTTCTCTCCACCACAGCTCCATCCTCCCTACCGGCGTTTTTTCTGGCACTTTGATCGGGCCGATTGGGGGCCTTGCGTTGCTTTCTACGCTAACTATAATTGGAGTGACTCTTTCGACTCTGGTAACGCTTTCAACTTCTGCCGATAAGGTGGGAGCTGTAATCGTTGATGGGATGGAGTCAGGTTGATTTCCTTCTTCGCCTCAATCTTTCTCTCCTCAGTAGCCATCCTGATTCGATCGTGCTTGTTCTCTGGCCATCCAGGCTAGAGACAGTGCGTATCGGGAGTTGGAAAAATTCTCGTTCCCTATCACTCTTGCTATTTTCATTCTGCTAGAAATCGTTTTAAGGATTACTCTTGCGGACGAGCAAAGCGGGCTTTCAATAAACGAAAGTGCGCTTAACCTCCTTGGATCTCCTACTACCAAATCTTTCTAGGCCTCTTGCCAAATAAAATCTCTACAACTTCTAGTAAATCTGTCTTTCCCGTTCCTCTTTTATTCGCTCTGATGGGTTGTTGCTAATTCTCCAACTGGAAAAGCCCATCTCTTCGGCCTCCTATATTTTCCTCTAACCAACCCTGGACATTCTGGCATTCCTCTTATCCCTTTCTTACTCCTCTCAGGTGTCCGCTATGTCTCTTTGCCTGTGCATTAACTATTCGATCGGGTCGGGCCGCTCCTGAAAGATCTACGGGAACGTTAGGAAGGGGGTGGGTCCCGGATGGCATGTCCTCCCCGGTTTTGAGGCGATATGTGCTTCGTGTATCCCGCGCCCCGTTTCAACTATATCTCTAATGTCTCAATACTAGCACTTTCCTCAGTGTTGGAAGCACGCACATGTCACCTATTCCGAAAAAAGGAAGCCGTCTGATCCTTCTAACTATCGCCCTATAGCTCTTACTTGTATTCTCTCTAAGATCTTTGAACCCTTCTCAACTTCATTTCTTAGATCATCTGGAATCTCATTCACTTCTTTCCGATCGCCAAGTATTGGCTTTACCGGGCCGCTCGAGGTCAAACTGGCGATATATCTTCCTATCTTATATTTAGATTTATGGTTTTCCACCGCCCTTAGTGAAACTACGAGGGAGACTATGACGTGGGTGGGCGTTGACATATCCGAAAGCATATTTGAGATCCGGGTAGTGGCACGGCGTCACTTGGCTGCTCGCGAAAGCCTCTCCCTCCGTTCTGCTTGTCCGTGCGTTGCTCTGTTAGCCTACTTAATAGTGCTAGCGCCTTTGTTCTTTGCAGATTCGAGCTCATATCGATAGCTGTTGTTGATGGCGAGGGATGGAACGCGCGGTACACTGTCATTGCTCTTATCCTGATTAATGACTGATTCTATTAGTGGTGCTCGTACTAGTGCCAAGGGTTCTAGAGTGCAAATAGATCAGTCTCCTATTTCTGAGATAATTTTGCCTTACTTCATTCATTATGGGAATCCTATCTCTCCGATCGTGCAGCTCAAGGTGAAGTAAATCTCATATTCACTCAGGATAAATGAGGCCACCCTGAGTGTGGTGGGCAACGTATTGCGATACCCAATGTGTCTTCAGTGGTAGTGTCTTCGATTACATCAGTAGTTATCGTGTGACAAATTCTGCTGGCCTGCATCTATAGCTTCGTTAGTGACTATCGTACATGAATGATGGAGCCATTGGCGGTCGGTACGATAATATAGAATTTGCCTGAGAGGGCGAGTATCACGGTGAGGTTTGCAGTTTGTCGGCTTCGGGGCTGTGAGTGCTGATACAGCCTGGGACGCAGTAGATGAATCCGTCCGGAGAGGTGGGCGTCAGCTGTTGATCGTGTGAGAGGAACCTGCAATTTGTGTGCACAGATTCGAATTCCTGAGTTTGTATATATAGTAGAATATAGTTACGTAGGAGGGTGTCGTGACACAATATAGGAAGCAAAGAACTTGCCCGTTTCTCTGAGTTCGTAGAAGGTTGCTGATTCGGCGGCTACGCGTTTAGCTGTGTTCGTTCAGTTATGCGATAGAAGTTCAGCTGCGACATGATTCAACTGGCTACGACGCAGGTCGTGAGGTTGCGCACGCGTCTAGGACGTGCAGAGTCAGGTTACATCCGTGTCGCGACACGATATACAACAATCCTGGCTTTAAGAAGCGACATAACAGAAAAAAAATGTGGCCTTGGAAACCCAGTCGAACGATGTGCATATCCGACACTCACGGTGTAGCGCTATACGTGTGCGTTGACGGAGCGTGGCTGCCTCAACGGGAAACCATGCGCTGGGAGTGTAGTCATCCGTAGAGTTATAGAACGTAGCGGACATGCTCGTGACGGATGTGTTATGTCGAGACTTTTATTAGTCGCTTCTGCACGACGTTAAAGCTTGTAGACGATGAATATGCCAGGCTGTATACCAAGGGGGCTCATTCGCCGCCTAGTGATGTGGAGAGTTGTATTATACGTCGTGCTCATATCTGGCGGGCTCGCAGAGTTATACTCCGGCTTATCTGTTGGCAGTAGGGTCGAGGTCAATGGCAAAAGAGACTTAATCAAAGCTGTCCCTAGTTTCTCTTTCATATTCACTTGTACGCCTGCTAAGTATCTGTTTGCTGGCGCGATGGTGGGGTGGCTGTTGGATGTGCGGTCTGTTCTACTAGGTACCTGAGGCAGCCGAGATCCTGAGTAGCGGCAAGGTGCTTCGAAGGGAGCTCTGGTCTCACTCGCGTGCACCGCTCAGCGAGGACCTTTCAAAGATCGCCCTCGTTAGCCACAAGGGGTGCTGTGTGCGGACATGACCGTTTTTGAGTGTTGATTCAGTTCAAGGCTAACTCCAGACGTAGTTGCGTGGGCGTACGTCATTCTTTTTCCTGCCGACCCTTGCTGTTTCTGTGGGACAAGTCTCTCCCTCCGCATCAGTTGCTGTTTTACTAGCTCACTCGTTAGATCTCCCTCACTTTAAAGCCCGGAGCAGTCTGTGCTCAGTGGGCTGGCGGATGTGCTGTGGCTGTTAGTTTTGATTTATTGTAGAATGCTTTTGAGACACGCGCGCTTCGCGCGTCCTCTGCGAGATAGGGGCGAGTTGGGCCCGTGAGCGCTGTGGGTGATAACCGCTAAAAAAAACAAAAAAAAAAAAAATATAGTACTAACTTGAGAATATATATATATAGATATAGTATATATATAGATATATTATATCTATATAACTATTATATATATATGATAGTAGTATATATGAATATATATATATATGTATTACATATTATATATATATACAAACATATATTAATAGCTTAGTCTAAGTATACTAGTATCAGTAATAGTTGCGTATACGTAGCTAATCAGCTGGACGGCCTTCTGACTTCGTTCCATGTTTGTGCAACGCCAACTTTTGAACAACGATCGATACGACCTTGTATTTTTCATTCATGGATCAACGATATTTTTTTGTTGTTTATTAATATATTGAGCCTTTCTGTGCTAACATTTACGCAATATATGAGTGTCTAGCTAGTATTCCTATAAGCTATAGTATATATATCGCTGATAGTAATCTAGTATAATATATTATTAGTTAGTATATCATTAGACTATATACCTATTGTAGTATATAGCTACCTGAATATATAGGTATATATAATATAGTATATATACGGTGACAACGTGGGAACACTCATGGCCCTCTCCGTGAGGATGGGATTATGAGATCTTAATATGCTTTCAGTGGTGTAAGATTTGCCACAAGAAGACTTGAATATATTGCTCGGCGTTATTGCATGTTAATGACTGCGAGAGACTTATTTTAATGAACTGGATATCCTCATCATGGTCTAAATGCGAGAAATAATATGTAGAGAGATAAGAAAAATGTGGGATGATTGCTTAAGCCTAGGACCTGCAAATATCTAAAACGGCATGACTTAGGCTCGTTCTGCGTAGTCAGGTATGCTTCAACTCAGTTTTGAACAAATAAACGATAGTACAAGAACGTGATGGAATTCCGCGCGGGATCGCGGTGTGATTAAAAAAAATAATATTACATTTAAAAGTGAGGAATACTCACATGCTGCATAGTTATGCTGTTTCTTTACGTGTTACTAATTTTTAGTTACGTGAATTTTCTATCAATGATATTAAAAGTGATTATATGGAATTTTATACTTGATAATTGGTAAGTATAAGAGGGCTTATATGTAGAATATTTATCATGACACAATTTATATTTATATAACTGTATAGCCGGCATACATACGGAAGAATTAATAATAAGTAGCACTGAGGCCTATAATGATGTGTGCGAATAGAGATGCGATAGGAGTACTTGCGTATTTAATTGAAAGTGTTATCTATCGTTCTAGTGTCTGACGTCAAATCTTGAACAGGTATATAGTACTTTCTATTAGTAGGTGGGCAATATAATAGGTAATACCCTAGTATGAGTAGATATATAGGTAGGTAGTGGTAGTAGCTAGGAGTTATGAGTATATGATAGTCAAGTAAATATAGTATTTATATTTATAAACTATACCATACTTAGATGATATATATATATATCGTAAAGTAGGGCAATTGGAGACAATTTCCCCTTCCAAGCTTTTCCCACATCCCTCACAATTACGTCATACCCCCGCATGCAAACGCCTATCCCAACCTCCGAAATTTTACATTTTTTGTTTCCCTATATTTTGGTTACATTGAATTTGTCCCAGTCAATCAATAGTAATATATATATGTATATTGAGTCAGGTTATAGATTAGTATTATAATATATATATTGAGAGTATCAGTATATAGCTTACGGTATGTAGCGTGATAGTCTGATGATATACGGTAGTATATACTATAATATATATAATTATTAGGTATATATATATTATATAATAGGGATGGTACTTTCCGAAGAGGCCAAGCATGTAACTAAAAAAACTATAACACCTAATTACAAATACGAAAAACATTTTAAAATATTCACTGTTTCATTTTTATTCCATGTTTATTCATTTAATAAGAATAAAATAAATACCGCGCCGAGAAACGCTTTTAGAAACATTTAAGGATTGTTAGCAAATGAATAATAAGCTGTATGATTAAGCATCTGCTGTTTTGAGAATTACGAAGCAGCTCGAAGTAAGAGAAAAGCGCGGCAAGTTTGCCAATGTCAGTAAAATTGGTTTTTTAACTAAAATGCACCACGCGGTAAACTTAAAGATGGAACAGAGTCGGGGTTTCTCTGGCTACTGGCCTCCCGGGGAACGACGGGGGGGACTTCGTCCCCCCTTGTCCCTCCGTCGGCTCGAACCCCTAAAAAGGATATAAAGAGGAAAAAATGAGCAGTGTTCTGCCAAAGGCTACATTGAATACTCATTTGGTATAATCTGCCGTCCTGAGTGACGAACGAATGCACGGGATTGCAGGTCATCGACTCGCGCGAACGCTTGCCCAGAATTCGCTAAGATTTACTACTGATATTTAAGCGAGATGTTAT
>JABUQX010129531.1:5000-10000 GCA_015478945.1 Trachelipus rathkii
TCTGTGGGGATCGGATGAGGGTTTCCTGTACCTGCTCTTCCTTTGCAGGGTTGGTGGATGTCCGTGGTCGTCCAGAACGTTTCTTGTTGACGTTGTGAACGGTTCCATCTGCTTCAAATTTCTCTCTGATGCGGGCAATGGTCCGGTGCGTTGGTGGCGGTTTATCGAACTCCCTTCTGAACCGTCTTTGCACTTCCGTGGCGTTTCTGGTGGTCCAATAGCATTTAAGGACAAACTTTCTCTCTTCAAAGCTAAGTTGATCTCCTGCCATTCTGTTACAGTAGTTACACCTGAAAAAACAAAAAGCAGTCAATGTGTTAGTACATTTTTTTGAGACACCCTGTATAATATATATATATATATATATATATATATATATATATATATAAATAAAGATATATATATATATATATATATATATATATATATATATATATATATATATATATATATATATATATATATATATATATATATATATATATATTTTAAAATTTTGTAAGAAAAAAAAAACGAAAGTTCCCTTTCCTCCTAAAATTATAACGACATTTTACTAATTAAATAATAATAATAATAATAATAATAATAATAATAATAATAATAATAATAATAATAATAATAATAATAATAATAATAATTCTATAAATTTTCGACTCCGACTCCACTTACACAGGAATTTTCGACTCCGACTCTGGAAAAATTACTCTCCGCTCGAAAACGTCATAAATAGTACATGAATTTATTTTCAATTCTAAAAGGGCATATCAGAAAATTGCCCGACAATATTCCTATCTATCTGACCTACTGGTAATATATATATATATATATATATATACAGTAAAAGCTATAGATATAGATATATATATATATATATATATATATATATATATATATATATATATATATATATATATATATATATATATATATGTTGGGATCATTTTAATCCTCTAGGTTAGGCCTAGGTTTGGTAAAGGTTTACGGCATCGTCGATCCATATAGGTTAGGTTTCGGTTTAGGTCCCTGCTAGTTCAAGTTATGATATTTACTCTCTGCATACTTAACAAAACTTATAACCTGAATTAGCAGGGTTCTGAACCAAGACCTAACCTATATGGATCGACGATGCCGTAAACCTAAACTTAACCTAGATGGATCTTCGTTGCCGTAAAACCTAGGCCTAACCTAAATTGATTTTACGGTGCCTATATATATATATATATATATATATATATATATATATATATATATATATATATATATATATATATATATATATATATATATATATATATATATATATATATATATATATATATATATATATATATATCACAAAAAAAAATTTGTATCTTAAGAAAAATGGTTTTACAAAATTGCTTCAAGTTATTTCTGTAAAATTATTTACGTACATTATGTATTTACAATGTAATCCTTGCTAAGAAAATATCGATTATCGAAAAAAATGATCATGCCAAAAAAATATCGTGTTTCTTCATCCCTTCACAGAATAAATTGAACCAAATTTAATGAGCCGGTTATGATTTTCGCAGCGTTATATTTTATATTTTTATTAAAACTATAAACATAAAATGTACGAAAATCGACAAAAAAATAAAATAAATAAATTGTTGATAAAATTAGTGTACATTAAATGTTTATAGTTTCAATACAGTATTTATATTATTAATTGGACTCCACGGGACTCAACAATTACCATATATATATATATATATATATATATATATATATATATATATATATATATATATATATATATATATATATATATATATATATATATATATATATATATATATATATATATATATCAGGCTTGGGTTCAAGTACATTTTTTCAAGTACAAGTACAAGTACTCTAGAATTGTTCAAGTACAAGTACTCTAGAATTTGTTCAAGTACAAGTACAAGTACATGGTATCAAGTACAAGTACTTTATGAAAACTTGTCATATATATATATATATATATATATATATATATATATATATATATATATATATATATATATATATATATATATCATCATCATCACCACCCATCTTCTCTCCCCAAGACTGGAGGTAAGGTGCGTAACATGCACCGGAAAGAGAAATATAGAAGAATATGAAGCTATGAGAAGAAAGCTCCAGCCTTACCGCCCTTTATACCAATTAGTGAGAACTGTCGCAGTCAGAAAAATCCACCCTAGAGCTTCAAGGACCGCGATGGACCCTCAACTATGACCTCTCGTCAATGGGTTCATCCCTTGACCCAGGTGGGCTACAACCATACCTCTCACAAAACCCACCATTCACTCACTACTGTTATGCACCTTTCTTCTCGCCTCTAAGTGAAACACATTTCTCTCTTCCAGGCATTCCTTTTCTGACTCATTCCACTTTTTTTTCTCTGTCTCCATCCGGTCGGGACCTCACCACTTTACCACTCATACATCCGTTTAACCGACCGTCTGTCATCCATCCTTTTTGCATGACCAAACCATCTCAACGTACTTTCATTTATTCTCTCATTTATCCCATTTTCCTGAATTAAAACAACCCAAATATATTCTTTATTCTGGCTTTCTCATTTCTTTTCACACCTAACACGCCACTAAGATTGTCCATCTGAACACATTGTAATTTAGATCTATACCTCTTATTCCAGACCATAGTCCCATTACTATACATTAACACGGGTAACAACATTCCCTCATGTAAGACCCTAGCGCACTCAACACTTAGTCCCTTTACATCCACCAACGATTTAACTGCACCAGCCACCTTAGTGCCATTCACAATTTTCCTACTACACTCTGCATCATCCGCTTCCTTTTCATTCAACATATATCCTAAATATTTAAATTCAGACACTTTTTCCAGCTGCTCACCATCTAACATAACTTCACACTGCGGTCTGTCCTCACTCACAACCATAACCTTACTCTTATCTACGTTTACTTTCAAACCATTTCTTTTACACACCCTACCAAATCTCTCTACTAGTCCTCTCAAACTCTCTTCAGATTCGCCACACAAAACCAAATCATCCTCATATAATAGGTAGGGAATCCTCCACTCTCATTCATTCTCCATCATTCTAACTCTATCCCTTGTCACCCCTACCTCTAATTCTTTCATAACCTCATCCATATACAGATTGGATTGCCAAGGAGACATACCACATCCCTGTCTCACTCCGCTATTAATATTAAAATAATCACTTTCGACTCTATTTATTCTTACACACGCTTCACTATCATCATACATACTTTTGATTCTATTCAGAAGCTTACCACCAACACCATATCACTAACACCTGCCATAGATTCCCTATTAGTCCTATTATACGCCTGTTAAATCCATAAATCCTAAAGATACTTATCTTTTTCCTCCCCGCTTATCCTAAATCATTTTTTTCAATGTACAGATTTGATCCACATCCCTCTACCACTTCTCCTTAAACGCACCTTTATTCTTCCCTAAATTAGCTCTTCACCTTCATTCGACGCACTCTGACCAAAATAATAGCATATATTCTCCCTACAACACTCAATAAACCAATTCCCCTATAATTGCTACAATTACCTTATCCCCATTACCCTTATTGATCTCCTCCAATCCCTCGGAACTATACCCTCCATAAACGTTTTGTTTTATATATATATATATATATATATATATATATATATATAATATATATATATATATATATATATATATATATATATATATATATATATATATATATATATATATATATATATATATATATATATATGTATATATGTATATATGTATGTATGTATGTATGTATGTATATATGTATATATATATATATATATATATATATATATATATATATATATATATATATATATATATATATATATATATATATATATATATATATATATATATATATATATATATATATATATATATTTATATAGAGAAATATATATATATAAATATATATATATAAATGTATATATATATATATATATATATATATATATATATATATATATATATATATATATATATAATATGGTTTTGTGAGGTGAATCTGAAGAGAGTTTGAGAGGATTGGTAGAGATTTGGAGGGTGTGTAAAAGGATGGGTTTGAAAGTAAACGTAGATAAGAGTAAGGTTATGGTTATGAGTGAGGACAGTCCTCGGTGTGAAGTTATGCTAGATGGTGAGCAGCTGGAACAAGTGACTGAGTTTAAATATTTAGGATATATATATGTTGGACGAAAAGGGAACGGATGATGCCGAGTGTAGTAGGACTAAGTCTTGTAAGGGAAGGAGGCTGGTGCAAATTAATCCCAGGATGTAAAGAGACTAAGTCTGAGTGCGCTAGTTCCTGCGTGATGGTAAGCGTAACCTGCATTATATAGTAGTAAGACTATGGTCTGGAATAAGAGGTATAGATCTAAAGTACAAAGTGTTCAGATGGACAATCTTAGGAGCGTGTTAGGTGTGAGAAGAATTGATAAAATGAGGAATGAACGTATTACAGAGTTGTATGGTATGAAAAAAGGGATAAATGAGAGAATAAATGAAAGTACGTTTAGATGGTTTGGTCATGTGGAAAGAATGGATGATAGTCGGTTGGCTAAGCGGATGTATAGTGGTGAGTGTGTTGGGAATTGACTGGCTGGGAGACCGAAGAAAAAGTGGATTGAGTCAGCAAAAGAATGTCTGGAGGAGTGAAATGTGAGTTTGGCAGGGGCGAGAAAAAAGTGAATAATAGGAGTAAATGGCAGGGTTTTGTGAGGGTGTATGGTTATGGAACACCTGGGCCAAGGGATGAACCCCACATTGGCGAGATGCCATAGTGAGGGTCCGTCGCGGTCCCGTGAAGCTCTATGGTGGATTTTCCGTGCGGCGAATTCCCACTAATAGGTATAAAAGGCAGGTAAGGCTGGGTTTTCTTTTCGACTTGTGTCATATTCTTCTACTACTTTTCTGTTTCTGGTACATGTTACGCACCT
>JABUQX010129531.1:15000-22500 GCA_015478945.1 Trachelipus rathkii
ATATATATATATATATATATATATATATATATATATATATATATATATATATATATATATATATATATATATATATATATATATATATATATATATATATATATATACATATAGGCTATATATATATATATATATATATATATATATATATATATTTGTATAAATTATATATATATATATATATATATATATATATATATATATATATATATATATATATATGGTTGTGCAGTGAAAAATTAATATAAATACTAAAACTACATGTAAATATATATTACTAAAAAATAAATGTAAATATAATAACACCAAAACTAACAAATTAATTTCTCTCAATTTCAGTATCTAATTCCATTATATTTTACGCTTCTACTAGAAATTCTTATGAGTAAGGTAATCATAATTTTTATTTATTTACCTTATGATTATGATTATGAATTATTATTATTATTATTAATTATTATTATTATTATTATTATTATTATTATTATTATTATTATTATTTTATTATTATTATTATTATTATTATTATTATTATTATTATTATTATGATTTATTATTATTATTATTATTATTATTATTATTATTATTATTATTATTATTATTATTATTATTATTATTATTATTATTAACTAACTAATCCTTATATCTTAACTCTTTCTCTAAAATATTTAAAGTTTTGTTGCATGCTGCTCTGTTATGTACCAGAGGACAGAGTTGAGACTGAAATGATTATTTCATTTTATAAAACTTCCAAAAAATTTATGTAATGTCGGTGGAGAAAGAAAATTATATAAATACTTGGGTCATTTTTCGATCAATTAGAAGTTGTTCGATCTTTGCATTATCTAACTTTACTCTGACTTTGTTCTCTGACTTTGTCATAAATTGGGACTTGAAATACTACGACCAGTGAGTTAGCTTTGACTTAAGACTCCTCTTGTTGCTACTCCTATTAAAGGACTATGAAATAATTCCAAAGTTTGGTGGTAGTTCCTCTGTCATATTACTTTCTGGCAAATTTAAACTAGACACCCCTCCCCTCCCCTCCACTCCTTCACACCACCCAAATGAAAAATTGTGTTGCTCCGCTGACCGTATTGGACCGGACTAACAACACTGATTTTTATAATTTATCAAGAAAATAGATCTTAACGAATTGAAGTAGATTCATAATGCCGGTATGCTTCAATACACTTTAGGGATAAATGTTTTTGGACGGGACTCTCTCACGGGTGACAACGATCATCTAATGACACTCTAATGGAAACACTGTTTATGTTTTAAACTTCTGTAATTTGACATTTTTAAATGAATTAAAAGTTGATCACAATAAATGTATATTTTATTATTAATTTAAGTTACCTAATTGATACTTTCATTAAGGTTTATGAATCTTTTTAGTATTATTTACTGGAATGAAATCTTAACAAAAATGTTTTTTGAACAATCTAACATATATTTAAAATTTATTTATTTACTTGATTTTTTTTAATCCTCATCATTATTGTTATTATTCTTTTGCAGAATATAATATCTGGTAAAGTTGGAACGTCAATCAATATATTTCATTTAATTTCGATGATCTTTATACCAGTTTTAGCTTTTAGAGTATGCGGAGACTCTATTAGTTTATGTAAGTACACATAATTATATATATATATATATATATATATATATATATATATATATATATATAATATATATTATATTATATTATATATATATATAATATTATATATATATTAGTATATATATATATATATAATAATATATATTATATATACATATATATATATATATTATTATAAATATATATATATATATATATATATATATATATATATATATATATATATATATATATATATATATATATATATATATATATATATATATATATATATATATACACTAATCAATAGGTATTTCGAAAAGATTCTATTTTTTCCTCTTTCCGATAAAAACAGAAAAATATTAATGTTCATAAGTACCACGTTTATCTCTCCCCCCCCCTCTTCCCAAACACATCATATAAACTCAGAAGCATTTCCTTTTTATTTTCTCTTAAAATTTCATTTTTGTCTTAAATTTTCCAAAAATGGTAATTTCTCAGGCAAGTTCCTTTGGAATCCTAGATATACATATTTATATTACCTCCCTCCGGATTTGTAAAAGATTTTTTCCTTTCGCATGAATTTAAATTTTATCTCTCTGGAGCATAAAACTTTTTTTTCCTATTGCGGTTTTGTTAACTTTTTCTATTTGATCAAGAGTTTAGTTTGGTTCTGAACAGCTTATTTTCCCTTCGAGAAAATTCTATTAAAACAACCAATCCAGGACTCTCCATCAATTGTCAGCACTCAATTTACAATGACGTGAGGGGTATAACTTTATTCACTAGCTTAAAGTTAAAGATTCCACTCCGTTTGGGCATTCCTCCACGCCTGCAAAACAGGTTTTCTTGGGAACAAGGTTTACATTTATATAGTCTCTTTTGCCTCGACCTACCAAGCATACGAGGGTAATTCTCACATTTTTTTCCGTGTAGTGTTTACATAATACTACTTATTTTTTCTATTATTTTCGGAAAGAGTTTTTATTATTATTATTATTATTATTATTATTATTATTATTATTATTATTATTATTATTATTATTATTATTATTATTATTATTATTATTGATTGCTACTTCGTTAACCTATATTGCCATTCATATATATTTTTTTGTGTTAGTCAACAATATTTGAGAAATTACCTAATTCACGTAACTCATAACGACCATAATTTATTTCTTCACTCGTGCCTCATTATTATTATTATTATTATTATTATTATTATTATTATTATATTATTATTATTATTATTATTATTTATTATTATACTATTAATTATTATTTTTATTATTATTATTATTATTATTTAGGAGGAGTTTAATAAATTTTTAACGAAAGTTCTCCAATACTTATATATTGCCGCATTCATTTTTTTTTTGTTATTTACTCTACTATTTTTACTTATATATATTATATATATATTAATATATATTATATAATAGATTATAATATATATATATATAGTATATATATATTATCATTATTATATATATATATATAATATATATATATATATATAGTATATATATTTGCTGCATTTTAGTATTGTAATTAGTAATTGTTATAATTAGCTAGTGGTAATCCCGCTTTTTTTTCCTCATTATTATAGATTTTAATTTTTTTTTTTTTTTTTGGGGGGGGGGGTTAGGTTAATATAATTTGAAAAGAGTAATAGGTTAAAAAACTTAATAATAATCTTTTATTTAATCTTAATAAAGATTAAATGAAAAGCGTTTCATTCAATTTTACCAAGAAAGACACGGTATATATATATATATATATATATATATATATATAATATATATATATATCATATTAATATATTATATATATTCATATATATATAATATAATATATTATATATAATATATATATTTATTTATTTTTAATTTATTTTTAAATTATTTATTATTTTATATAATGAAATCAAGTTAGGAAGAATGTTTCTGTTGCGCGTAATAGCACGTTGGGATTTGTGAAGCTTTTTTGGTCTTATATCCAAGTTAACCATTGGTGCAAGGCCAAGAGATGAAGATATGGAAAACCTTACCATAGAAGACGAAGTCACAGTTTCAGAAAATTATTCCGCCGTTGAGTGTAAGTTATTAATAAACTCCAGGCTTGTTCGCGGTGGTGCCACTTTTACAGCACGTCTGTTTTTGTGGAATTCTCTTCCATCTCCCTTGCAGTATTTAATCTCCCTCACTTTATGACTTGCTTATATGCTCATCTACGAAATTTGCGATAGGTAATGATTGTATGTTTTTATTCTTATACGCTTTTATTTTTTATTTTGAAACTCCAATCCTTCAATAATCCCTGCTTATGAGTGGTGGTTATAAATTATGAATAAGAAAGTTTGTGAAATTTGCATATACTAAGTTTTATATAAATATGAATAGGTAAATATTGGTATAAATACTGTTGCTTTTTACTCTCTCCTTATTTTATTGAAAAATACCCCCCTAAAACATTTTACCCTGCTGGGATTCGATCCTGGACCCTAGCAGATATACGTGCAAGTGTTTGACCACCAGACCACGACAAGCTAAAAGAAGAACCCGACAATAGTTCCTATGGTGAATATTCGCACCCACCTAATAGGACATGCCGAGCTCTTCCCGCTTGCACTCGGGCCTGGGGCGAAACAGGGTACCGGACAAGGTGAAAATACTTAAGAACGGGGGGTCAAGATGTACAAAGTAAAGTAATTGCTAATCTTCACGCAATCTAAATTTGTATTAAAAAATACAAATTATTATTTATTTATTTCTATTATTTTTTTTCAATACAAATTTAGATTGCGTGAAGATTAGCAATTACTTTACCTTTTACATCTTGACCCCCGTTCTTAAGTATTTTCACCTTGTGCGGTACCCTGTTTGGCCCCAGGCCCGAGTGCAAGCGGGAAGAGCTCGGCATGTCCTATTAGGTGGGTGCGAATATTCACCATAGGAACTATTGTCGGGTTCTTCTTTTAGCTTGTCTTGGTCTGGTGATCAAACACTTGCACGTATATCTGCTAGGGTCCAGGATCGAATCCCAGTAGGGTAAAATGCTTTAGGGGTGTATTTTTCAATACAAATTTAGATTGCGTGAAGATTAGCAATTACTTTACTTTGTGCTCTCCTTATTTTAGCTACTTTGTTTATGAAACTGTCCATTTTTTCTTTTGGATCAAAGAAATTAAAAAAAAGTTAAATTTGTGAAGCAACTAAACATTTTGGTAGTTTTCTTTTTAGTTTTAATTTCAATTTATTTTATTTTTTTTAAGTTTATTTAAAAAAAAAGTAAAAAAATCTTTCTATTTCACAAACTCCTAATGATTTTCTCACAAAATTATTATACGCCTGGTATTAAAAAGTTTTTTTCAGTAGTTACACTGTGCTGTCAGATAGATGTTAATCTCCCTTTCATTATTACTCCGCCCGATATTTACCCGATATTGCCCTAACTACCTAAATATTCTGTCTTTTGAAAAGGGTAGCTTTATCTACTTTCTAGTCGAAGATTGTGCAACCATATGTTTCTACCATAAATGATGTAATGGTAAGATAGGTTGGGTGAACTTGAGAGAATAGAGGGAGTCAAAAAATCTGTTTTGCTAAGTTTAACATTCAGTAGAAACTTGCTGCAATGTTTTAAAAGGAAATTATATATATATTTTTTTTTTTTTTTTTTTTTTTTTTTTAGTTGACGACAACAACAGCCAATATTAAACGAACCCGAAAAGGGTTGACCTACGACCCGGTTGTTTACCCTGATAACCTAACCGTGGCTGATCTCTATTACTTCTTGGCGGCTCCGACGCTCTGCTATGAGCTCAATTTTCCGAGAAGTCTTCGTATTAGGAAGAGGTATGCTTCAATTACCCTCTTCATGGGTTTCACTTTTATTTAGTGACCGTAGTATGCACTAATTTTTTTATATTTTAAAAAAAAAATATTACGAATAGCTTAATTATTATTTATCATTTATTATATTATTAATTCTTTATATTATTATTAATTATTATTTTATTTGTTTATTATGTATAGGCCTATATATTATTTATTTATTTATTTAATATTTATCATTATTATTTAATTTTTATTATCATTAATCATTTTTTTATTTTATTTATTTATTTATTTTTTTATTTATTTATTTAACAATTGCAATATTTTTTATTATTCGAATATTTTAATTTTTAACTTTTCTTAATATTTATTTTTGCATTATATAATAACAGGTTTTTATTGCGAAGGATTTTGGAGCTTTTTATTTTGTTCAATATTTTGCTTGGCCTTTTCCAACAATGGATTATTCCGAGCGTCAAAAATTCGTTTAAACCTTTTGCAGTAAGTTCCATTAAAATTCATTCTATTAAAATTCTTTTGCTCGAGATTCTTTCATTTAAATGTCTCACTTGAAAATTCTTTTCATGATTATCATTGTTTTTTTTTTTTTTGCATTATTAAAATGTGCTTAAAATATCATGTTAAATATATAAAAACTGTAAAAAAAAAAGAAAAAAAAAAAAGATAATCATAGCTATATGTTTAGAATCGAAGCAAACCAGAATTATTTCCTGGCATTGTTTCGGGCCAAAATTCCTCCATAAAACTTTTCAACAAATAATATTAAAAAAAAAAAAAAAAAAAAAAAAAACTGAATTTAAAATTGATATTTGGAATTGTGATTTTTAAGACTTTTTTTTTTTTCCTCCCCTTTAGGAAATGGACTACATGAAATGCACAGAGAGAATATTAAAATTAGCGGTAAGCTCCAATATTATTTTATTGTTGTAAATCTTTTAAAATTGTATTTTTTTTAAAAGAAGTATTTCTATGAAATAAATCCTGAGGTGTAAATCCTCCAATTTTTTTTTTAAAAGTACTTATATGAAATAAATCCTGAGGTAAAATCCCCAATTTTTTTTTAAAAGTATTTATACGAAATAAATCCTGAGGTAAAATCCCCAATTTTTTTAAAAGAAGTATTTATATGAAAAAAATCCTAAGGGTAAAATCCCCTTGTTTACGTTGCACAACAGATTCCGAACCATCTTTTGTGGCTCATATGGTTTTATATCTTCTTTCATTCCTTCTTAAACATGATGGGGGAAGTTTTACGCTTTGGTGATAGGAATTTTTATCAAGACTGGTGGAATGCTAGAGATGTTGGAACTTTCTGGAGGCTATGGAACATGCCGGTACACAGATGGTGTGTGAGGTGAGCAATTCGCAAATTTTTTCATGAATTTAATAATAAGGTAATAGTAGCGCAGAACGTCTTCACTGCCGATTTTTATAAAAATCACAGGATAGACTCTAAAAAAAATAATGAAGAATAAAAAAAACGAAAATGACTGACGTCTTAAAGAAAAATGTTAGCCTCTCAAAGTTTGGAATTTTCCCATAAACTTTTCTTATATATAAAAAAAAAAAAATTTAAAGGATCACAGGATACTTTGAAAAATATAGTAATGAAGAATAAAAAAAACAAAAATGACTTAGGTCTTTAGTAAAAAAAGTTACATCCTCTCAAAGTTTATAATTTTCCCATAGACTTTCTTATAAAAAAAAATTTAACGGGCCTCGTGTTCGTTTTAGGACCATCCTAGTTCAGGTTAAGATTTGTTAAGTATACACAGATTTACTGTGTATACTTAACAAAACATATCATAACCTGAACTAGTAGCCTAGAATGAGACCTAACCTGGATGGATAAAAAATGAAAGGTCTATGGGAGTTTTAACAACTTTGAAAGGCTGTAACTTTTTTTCCTAAAGATGTCAGTCATTTTCGTTTTTTTTTTTCATTATTAATTTTTTAGTCTACCCTGTGATTTTTATTATAATCGGCAGTGAAGATGTTCTGCGTTACTGTTATCAATAATAATAA
>JABUQX010129531.1:30000-38165 GCA_015478945.1 Trachelipus rathkii
TCCTGACTCTTCTGCTGACGATGATTCGCGTAGTGGGGAAAGTGAGCTGAAGGTTCCATTTTCACTTCTTGAATGGATTGTTTAAAGAAATTGTGGCAACAAAATCGTCATACAGAAAAGGAAAGTGAGAGTGAAATAAGAAAGTCCCATTCTTCTGACGATGTATTATTGTACATCATAAGTTTGCTACTTTGACCCAGTTAAGACAATGATATTCCCTTCAATTGGTGGAAAGACACTGGAAATAGTTTTATGAATTTTGCAAAAAGCTAGCAATAAAATTACCTTCAGCTCACCGCTCATCAGACGAAAGTGAAAGCATATTTGATACGAGGAGGAATATTTATGAAGCCACAAGAAATAGGTTATCCCCTGAAATGGAGAACTGCTAATGGTCTGTCATTTTAACCTTAGAGCTTATTTAAATGAAGTTTAGTTAATATCTTTAACCTACGAAACTTTTCAATTTCATTTAATTATTTTTAATATGTTTAATGGTTTGCTATAGTAAGAAATAGTTATTTACTTTTTTTTATTACTCTGTATATAACACTGGTAAACATGAATTTTCTTGGACGGGGTTTCGCAATGATTATTCTGATGTGCTGATTCGCAAAATGTAATCGTTTTTGCATTCACATCGCATTTGTGAGATATTGTGTGTAAACAGATTTGTAAAATTTTATGAATTTTTACCTTTTTCAAGAGGGGGTCTATCATAATTATTTGGGAAATATATATAATATATATATATATATACTATATATATATTATATATATATATAGTATATATAATATATATATATATATATAATATTATATATATAATATATATATATATATATATTTGATATGAAGGAAGAGAAACAAAATCGCAATGATATGATACATGTCCTTTGGATAGATATATGTTTAAACATATAATCAAACTATGAATAAAGAGTTAAATAGGACAACAATGAAATGTAATAGCAAAGGAATGGGTTTAGTTAATTGTAAACATACCTACTATGGTAGTAACTTTCTCTTCGTAGACGATCTACTGTGCATAGCGTCTGGAATATCCCGCATCAAGCTCCAACAATAGTCGGCCATATATTGATATGCCCCTTGCCCTGGTAAACGTCCTTCCAGAACTTTAGATCTTGAATAGGAACGTTCACCCTGGCTCATCCACTAAACATCGCCTAGGTTATCCGGAAATTTCTTAGGGAGAATGTATGTAGTGCAACTTTATACTCATTCTACATTCATGAGAATGAAAACTGTCTTGCAGTTCCTGTACAATGTTAGTGGTTCTCGGCTTTTCCTGTTCCCCAGACAAATTCTGTGCTACATCTGAAAGAGCATTCCACGCTTTTGCCTCTAACACAGTCATTGTTGTAGGCAAAGGCAGCATCCAAGGAGGAAGTGTCCGTATTTGTGGGCCATCAATATCCCCAGCTTTTTCTTCTCGACACCTCAGACCAGGAAACGTTGAGCATATATAGCGGGAGCATTCACCATCATGGTCCAGGGGCTTTCAAAATTGTTTCATCAAACCAAGTTTTAATGTGTAGTGGAGGTAAGAAATAGTATGATGTTTTCTCTCTGTACAAGTGGATCACGCACGATGTTCCTGTCACCTGGCGTCCAGGTTTCCATGGTGGCCATTCTCTTTTGGTCCGGTGTTCCTTTGTCGCCCGGCTGTCCCAATAGCACAGAAGCAGGGGATATTTGGTGAAACCTGCATGCTGACCGGCAAAATGTTTACCATTTTTGAGGTTACGCATATTTACCATCCATGTAACCTGATATTGTAGCCTCTCCAAACTGTCCTGATTTTTGCATACTCTCTCTCATCCGTACGGAGTACCCTACTGGAACCGAAGCATACCGGTTGCCGTTTTGTAACAACAACACACTTTAAGCTGCTCTTGGAAGTGTCAATAACAGTCGCCACTCACCTTGGCACTTTGCTGGGGAGTCCTCATAGCGAGTAGTAGGCCGCAACTTCACTGCAATATCACAGGTTTACATTCTGACTGGAAGAGCCTGCCCGCAGCTCTGCTTCTCTGTTAAGATAAAATGTTACTCTTGTGCATGGTCCAGTAGTCATTTTTCATGAAACCTCGAAGCCAACAGCTCAGGACAACTTCGTCAAATCCAACTCTCATACAAGATCGTTCCGTCATCTGAAGAATCAATGACGGGCGCATCCGACTGTAATTTCAGATGGGATGATGACATCATCCAGATCTATTGGCTCGCATAACATGTAGACGTACTAAAGTTACAACATGCTTCCCGAATATCGACCGAAGTAAACTTGCTGCTACTGTAGAAATATGCGGAAGGTAACGCTATACAGCCTACGTAGTGCGCACATGAATTTTTGTCATTCCTAGGGAATATGCCAAAAATAGGGATCCATGAATGCACGAAAACGGGATGTGAACAGCAAATCCGAGAATATATTTGGAATCAGCACCTCCGAATTACGAATTACTGCTACAAAAGTCCATCCAAGAAAATTTCACTTTTTTTTGTTGACCAAGTGTAAGTTTTCTTTATTTTTCCCTAAATGGATGACCGAACTTTAAAATAACTATTCGATAGCGAAGTGAATATTCGGCCGAATATTCGGTATTTCGGCCGAATAGACTTTTAGCCCGAATATTCGGTATTCGGTATTCGGCTTTTTCACTATTCGGCACAATCCCTACTCTATATATATATATACATATAATATATTAGTATATATTATATATATATATATATATATATATAATATATATATATATATTATATATATATATATATTATATATATTAATATCGTATAATATATACATATATATATATATATATATATAATATATATATATATATATATAATATTAATATATTATTATATATTATATTATAATATTATATATAATAATATATATATATATATATATATATAATATATATATTATATTATATATATATATATTATAATATATATATATATATATATATATCTATATAATATTATATATATATATATAATATATATATTCTGGGTAAGCCGTTTTAGTTGGAAGTAAAGTTGAAGTATCAGTTATATATAATATAATATCTCTATATATATATATATATAGTATATATAATATATACTATATATATCTTATATATATATAGTATATATATATATTATATATATAACTATATATAATTGCAAAATGTCAAGTAGATCTTGAGAAGAGAAGCCACGAAAAAGTTTTTAATGTCGCCTAGAAAAGATTCTGCCGTGTTTTCTAGTTGAGATTTAAGTACCATTAGTTTCTGTATTTGAGACGCTGTTAATCTTCGGAAGAACATCCCTGCAAAGCACATCAAAAGCACGAGTAGACTTAAACAAATGTTTATATATTTTAGCTAAAGAAAAAGAAGAAAATATATTGTACTCCTCCATGCAAGAGAATCACTTCGATTATAACCGCTCTGAAGCATCCGAGTGATTTCCTTCCAAACGAAGCAAAATTATCATCGGAGAGAAACCAAAAAAATTACAACCATAAATGTCGACCAATTTTGGCAGCACCGGAAAAAAAAAAACATGTTTCTTCGCCCGTAGACGAGGATCGTTCCTGCCGAGGACGTGGATTAATGAAACAAGAAACATAGATAAGGATGTGATCGGAGGAACCCAAAGAAGGAAAGTGTTTAACATTTTAATGGGAAGGATTGGAAATTAATTATGAGAAGGTTTATTTAGTATGTTGGAGGAAACATTTAAAACAATCCGAGATACTGGTAGGGTGCTACAGATCTGCAACTATCTGCTCCCAGGTTCTTGTCATAGGTATATGATAAGGTGAAATATATATATATAATATATATATATAATATATATATATATATAATATATATATATAATCTATATATATATATATATATAATATATATATAATATATAATATAATATATATATATATATTATATACTATAATAAATATAACTATATATATATATATTCTATACAATAAAAAAAGGGTGTTTGGAACCCCTGCTGGGGCTACAACGGCATTCTGCTGGGGTGCTCCCTGGGTTACAGGAGCGACGAATCAAATCAAGCACACCGATAGTAGTAAGGGGATGCTCTCCGGCAGCACGAAAGTGACCGCCGACCTTTTTGCACCTTTTTTGAACCGCGACCTGTTTTTGAGAACCCCAAATTTTTGGAGAACCCAACATTTTTTGAGAACCCAAATTTTTTGAGAACCCAAAATTTTTGATTGAGACCCAAATTTTTTGAGAACCCGGATTTTTGAGAAACCCGGATTTTTTGAGAACCCGGATTTTTGAGAACCCGGATTTTTTGAGACCCCGGATTTTTTGAGAACCCAATTTTTTGAGAACCCGGATTTTTGAGAACCCGGATTTTTTGAGAACCTGATTTTTTGAGAACCGGATTTTTTGAGAACCCGCGGATTTTTTTGAGAACCGGATTTTTTGAGAACCCGAATTTTTGAGAACCAAAATTTTTTGAGAACCCAAATTTTTTGAGAACCCAAATTTTTTTGAGCACCTAATTTTTGGCAACCCTAATTTTTTCGGCAATCCTGCTTTTTTGGCACCTTAATTTTTTCGGCAACCCTAAATTTTTTGGAACCCTTCGAAGAAGGGTTGCGCCAAATCGGTTGCGTAAGCAACCGTTGTACGTATTACCCCCCTATTTTTCACGCCCCCCTAATTTTTTTCGAACGTGGTCATTTTTGCCCACAGTGTAATTTGGCTCCCCTTTCGATCTTCCGTGTTTCATTTTTGGCCCACGTAATTTGTGCTACCCTTTGGTCTTCCGCGGGTCATTTTTGGCCCACGTTTTTTTGGGTACCCTTTGGTCTTCCATGGGTCAATTTTGACGCACACGGTAATTTTGGCACCCTTTGGTCCTTCCATGGTTCACTTTTGGCCAGCCGGTAATTTTTGCTACCCTTTGGTCTTCCATGGGTCAATTTTGGGACCCACCCTAATTTTCGATCAAACCCTTTGGTATTCCATGGGTCAATTTTTGCCCACGGTAATTTTCTACCACCTTTAGGGGCTTGCCCTATTTTTGATGTTCTTTTACCTGTTTGACCATGATATTTCGGCTTGACCTTGCCATATACCATGGGTCATTTTTGACCCACGCTAATTTTTTACTCACTCGTGGCCCACCCGGTCACATATCTCGTCCCTAACTTGAACGTATGTATTGGAACCTACCCTAACTTGAACCCTAAACACACTGTTTGCGCATGCGCACACACCACACACACTACACCACACACACCACACACATACACACACACTTCACTTATTACAGACATTCACTATGAACACCTTACATTTAACCCATAGATCACTTACAATTTTAACACTTATACACACGTGCGCGGGCGCAACACCCATACACACCCTTGACAGATAACATGGGGTAAATTTTTGCCCACGGTAATTTTTTGTCGTTCCTTTAGGGACTTAGCCCCTTTTTTTGATTGTCTTAACCTTGTTTGATCATGATATTTCAGCCTTGACCTTGCCATATACCATGGGGTCAATTTTGACCCACGCTAACTTGATGGCTTTGATGGTTCCCAATCACCGTAAGGAGTATCTAGTGATGTTCTATTAGTGTTCTATGAGTATTAGATGAGTGCCAGGTGAGTGCCAGGTGAGTGCCAAGTGAGTGCCAATGAGTGCCCAGTGAGTGCCAGTGAGTGCCAATGAATGCCAAGCTGAGTGCCACATAGTCCCAAGTGAGTGCCACATAGTGCCAACTGAGTGCCACTTTTTCAAGCTTTTTCTAGCCTCCCCTGAGCCTAGAATAGCCCTAATATGGGTGTCTACCCCTAGGTTATAAGGTATGAGGATTCGATTGGTGTACATTACAATCTGCTAGAATGCTTCCTACTATGAGTTAGTATTTTTCTAACACTTATACACACTATGACACTTATAAGCGCTTACACTCTCCATAGACACTTACATTAAACCATATACACTTACACTCACACCCACACGCAGATGCACTTACACTTACACTCACACCTCGATATTTTGACTGCTCAACATTAATGCTCAGCATTGATGTCTCAGCATAATGCCTCAGCATTGATACCCCAACTTTGATGCTCCATCATAAATGCCTCAGCATTGATGCCTCAACTTTGAAGGTTCATCTTTGATGACGTCATCCTTGATGCCGTCATCTTTGATACCATCTATATTGATGATTCATCTTGAGTGAAATCACCTTTGATGGCTCATCCTCTACGCACATCATAGAACCAGAGTTAATATTAATGTTTCGCCCTAGTTCAATATTGGAACAATCCAGGGCGCCGCTGCGCCCTCCGCGCTAAAGACAACCAGCCCCGCACCCGCAAGGTTGCGTCCTGGAAGCGTGCTGCGCGCCGCGCTGGCGCCCGAAGGCGCCAATATTTCCGAGTACCAGCCCGTTGGGTGCGCCCGCAGGCGCAATATTTTCCGCGTTCCCGCCGCCGCGTGCGCCCGCAGCGCAATATTCCCGCGAACGAAAAATAAGATATCAATGTAAACTATTCAAAGAATTTCTTTCAAATATAATTTTCATTCAATTTTTATTTCATACTTAAACATTTTTATTAAAAACATTTCGCGAACATAAAATGTTAAACTCATTACAGCCTTTATTTAACACATATAATTTATTTAACATTCATTTTTACTTAAGACTTTTACTTAATACTTTTTAATTTATAAATTTTTAAAAATTGTATGTAACAAGAAAAAAAACACGCAGTGTCTGATATATAATCATTTTTTTTACCTACAGTTGTACGAAATTTTACTAAAAACCTTTAAATTTAACATACCTTAAAGCAGTAAATCAGTAATATCAGTAAAGGTGTTACCTGACACCAAGGGGGGGATTAGTAATGCTTTTGTTTTACTGCTTTACTGCTTATTAACTCATGTTTTACTGCTTTAACTCATGTTTTTACTGCTTTAACTCATGTTTTACTGCTTTAACTCATATGTTTTAACACTGCTTTAACTCATTGTTTTACTGCTTTAACTCATAATAATTTATTAACATTACATACCTTAAACGCAGTAAATCACGTAATTCAATAGAGGGTGTGACCTAACACCGAAGGGGATTTAGATGCTTTTGTTTACTTTGCTTTTACCTGCTTTAACTCATGCGTTTTACTGCTTTACACTTTCTGCTTTACTGTTTAACTTTCTGCTTTACTCTTTTAACTCATGTTTTACTGCTTTAATCATATGTTTTACTGCTTTCACTCATATATTATTAACATTACATACCGTAAAGCAGTAAATCACGTAAATCAATAGAGTTGTTACCTAACACCCAAGGGGGGATTAGTATGCTTTTGTTTTACTGCTTTACTGCTTTAACTCATGTTTTACTGCTTTAACTTTCTGCTTTACTGCTTTAACTTTCTGCTTTACTGCTTTAACTTTCTGCTTTACTGTTTAACTTTCTGCTTTACTGCTTTAAACTCATATATTTATTAACAACATTATGTTTCTTTTATATTTTTTATTTATTAATTTCTATTTTTATTTTTGTTTTAATACTTTTATTTTATTCTTTTATTCTTTTTATTTTATTTTTATTATTTTACTTTTTATTATTATTTTATTTTGTTTTAATACTTTTTATTTTTATTCTTTTTATTCTTTTTATTTTATTTTTATTATTTCTTTTATTATTATTTATTTTATTTTTATTATATATTATACTTAGTGTGTTATTAACTTCATGCCTATTGTTATTATCTTTTTTAGAACACACATACACACCCGCAATACACACACACACACACACACACACACACACACACACACACACTTCCACTTATACACACATTCACTATGACATTATACACACATCACCTATGACACTTACATTACCCATAGACACTTACATTTACACTTACACAGAACACACACAACACACACACACACACACAGATTTACTTACCTTCACACATCAGATTACTTTACACTCCTACTGATTTACTTTCACACGCAGTATTTACTTAACACTCACACAGATTTACTCTCATCTCACACTACAGATTTTACTTACAACTCACTACCGATTTACTTACACTCACACACAGATTTAATTACACACACAGA
>JABUQX010129532.1:0-11669 GCA_015478945.1 Trachelipus rathkii
TAATTTGTGAACACTTCTCTAAGCAAACTGAATAAATTAATAGTATATATATATATATTAACTTATAATATTAGTATTATAATAATATATATATAAAATAATATATTATATTAATACTCTAATATTAATAATTAATATATAAATATAAATAAATGATAAGTATTAATATCATGACGAGTTGATTTACCCCTGTAGATAGTATCACATACTTATATTACTATATATATAATAATTATTAATATACCAAACGGTTCATGCGATATATATAGTGTATATCATAATATATATATATATATATATAGTAGATAATATTATATAGTTTATTGTTTTTTAAGTATATCTTATCGAGAGAGAGTATATATATACCTTATATATATATTAATATATATATATATACCTACCTACATACCGTAATAGTCTTATACCTACCCAGTGATTAAACTGAGCGCAGACACACACTACTACACGAACTATTATTTTATTCACTAGATGTAACTTGCCATTGACTCAATTTTATTTTATAATAAAACTTTTTCTTTGGTATTAATTATCAGCTGAAGAGAACAGCTGGAGAGGATTAGTAAAAATTTAGGTCACCGGTAATGTTAACTCCACTTTAAAATGACTGGAGATACAGGCAATGGGTATAAATATATAAGAACATACAATTCAAACGAGTTTTTAATTATATTACTATTTATTAAAAATCATGAAATGATTTGAGTTAATGGTTGTGTAGAGAAAAGAAATTCTTTGATATTGTTATCCATGAGTTTATATTATATCAGGTGGTGAACTACACATGGACCAAAACACCTTTGTAAACGAATATAAATGCATCGTGTGCATTCATTAAGGCAAAATATATCTAATGTATTTAGAAAACACCTCAATAATATACACAATGAATCTAAAATTGCTATTCTTAAGACTACTCACTGTTGTGCGTGAAACTTATAATACAATATGAGATAAAAATAGACTAGTAAGCGTATAAGTAATAATAATTAGTGAAATATCCAATACAATAAGTGAGTATATATATGTTAAAGAATGTTAAGTAACTAATAGTATAAAGTGCTTTGTATATACTTAGAGAATCTAGCATAAATATATTATGTGAGCTTATGAGTTTGGCATTGAGAGAAGCATCAAGCGTAAGACTGCAATCTCAACTACTTCACAAGTGTCTTCAAGGGCTACGAGCTGAAACTTCAGTGATAGAGTTTAGACAATTCATTAAGGTCATACTAAGATGAAAGGCCCACTAGGTTATTATACAGATGAACTACTATACACGAGAGAATAACTTAATATACAAAACTGAAGTGATCTACTAATCTTATATGTTTAACTCATTGTGATCATATATCACGAAGAGAGAGAGCTAATGAGAAATTCATAAGCTTAGATAATTACTATCTGTCCATTGCGATGATAAACGTAATGTGTAATAAAATCGTTAATTACTACATATCATTATTACTCAATTTGTTATGTCATTTCTTTAAGATATATAAATATTTTAAATATGTGTGTGATATATATTCATAATCATGAAAACCAATTTTTCTCTTAGTGTAATACATACTATCTAATATGAGGCACCTACTATTATAAAGCATTGACGCAGTGAGAAGAAACACCTACTAACTTGAATTTTAACAAGATCGAAGTTGGTAACAATGGACAACTATCAGGATCAAATAAATTAATTATGCATCAATAATGAATCAATTAACTTTACAACAAAAGTCGGATAGGTGTCAGTTCTGGTGTGTTCATGGCTTGTTTGAAGAAATATATCAAAAGCTGTAAAGTGAATCTATATTTTATCTACTATCAGACTTTAATTTAAGTGATGCTAAAATGCTGAGCCTACATCAGTAATATTACACATTAGAAATTGGTCCGACACCTTAATTTTGGCGTTAAAATCTAACATATGTGCACTTTTTTTATCACCACTTAAGCCAAAAGAGAACAAGCAGATGATTATGGATTCAATAAGTATCTGAAAAGACGATTACTCTATCGGATCAATATACTCCACTTAACTAGAATGGATACCTTTCATTATCTAAGATCAGTATAATGAGTATTTTTGAAAATTTAAAATAAAAGAAATACATTAGAAGGATAGAAGGGTATGTATTCTGCATTTATCAAGATGTAATAATAAAATTATGAAGACATCACAAAATATTTTTAACAAAAAGTTTAACGAAAGTAAAATAAATTTTAATCTAAGTCCGCCGTTATGGTTTTTATTTTACTAAAGAAACTCAGATAGCACCTATAGTACTATTTAAACTTTATTATTTATGTCGAGTAACACTTCACAACAATATGAAAATGGAACATTATGATCACGCTAAGCAGTAAATTTAATAAGAGTAACGTTGCTATTGAATCCTTTTTGATGACAAGGATATATAATTCTCTCCAAATATTTAGAATAAAATAATTATTTTTAATTTTCAAAGAGATGAGATCGCTCTGACGAACTATGTACTACACATCCCGCCGCCGTGAAGCGAAGGCCTTGCAGGGGATAATTAACTCCAATTTAGTATGAG
Source organism: Trachelipus rathkii (assembly GCA_015478945.1). Classification (NCBI taxonomy): domain Eukaryota; kingdom Metazoa; phylum Arthropoda; class Malacostraca; order Isopoda; family Trachelipodidae; genus Trachelipus; species Trachelipus rathkii. Next base: position 2,580 of record JABUQX010129532.1, read on the forward strand.
TAAGGCATAAAAGTAAAATTAATGTGACATCAATAATTTTGTCAGATGCTAAAGGAGGCAGATTGTATAAATTTACACGTCATCTACTATATTCTTTATACTACTATTATTTTCTGCCTGAAATGTTATTGCCTCATTATAATTATTTCACCAACTTTCCTCATGCCCATAAAAACTTAATAAAGAATATCTTAGTCAAATGATTCCCTATCCTACCTTCAACATATAAATAGGCTATCACAGACGGAACTTTCAAATTAATTTACAGAGCACTGAAGAATTTGAGTTCATGTCCTAGTAAGCTGTATACTTATTCCTTGATTTATCATAATGTCTATAGAAAAAATATAATTTAAGATAGTAACTAATTCATGTGAATGTTGTAAAAAATATTTAAAAAGTATTCAAATTATTAATAATTAATTCCAATGGTAAAACATTGAGTTTTCTGCAAACCTCTTCTACTAAATATAAAATAGCTTGATTAACGACTTATTTGTTAGAGAATATTCTAACGATTGAGGCGACAGTGACAGATGACATATCTAGCAATAGAATGAGAATCTTTAAAAGGTATTCGTTAATATATTTTGTAGAAGGAATTGATGGGGTAATTGCTTGATGGAGTTGCTCATTAATAAGATAAAGCGCGAGTCCGACTCTTTCTTCTTTAAAATAAAAGTAAGGCTTGCAGGTTCAGTTACTTCATACTTATATAGGTAAGAACCTTCAATAACTAACACTTAAATTATTTTTAGAGTGAGAGATGTATGGCATGTAGTGCTAATTATGTATATTAAATACTATACAATACTATAGAAAAAGTACATAATTAAATAATCAGTTTATTCAATAATGTTATATACATATATACATAAATAGTATATTCCTAAAAAAAACTCTAATTTCCTCACTGTAGTAATCTATTATTATTATAGTAATATATAGTTTACATTTATACTAAACAAAATTTTCTTATTGGAGTATATCCAAAGCAGGAATTGGAAAAAACATTAATGCAGCTAAATTTCATCACAATAAAATATATATTTTTATATATATATATATGTTATATATTAATTATTAATTAAAATTATATATAAATATATATATATATATATTAACCTATATGGATTATTATTATAATATATATTTAATCATATATATAATTAATAATATATATTAATATATATTATATATTTTTAATCTTATTCCATTTTTATCTTATTTTCTTATAATTAAATATATATAATTAAATATTATATAATATAATATATTATATAATATATATATATAATATAATTAATATGATTATATGCTTAATTATAATAAATATTATTATTATTTTATTTTAATATAATATTTATTATATAATTATATATTATAATTTAAATATATTAATAATATATATAATATACTTAATATATATATATATATATATATTATAATATATTAGTATATATTATATATTATAAATAATATATTATATAATATATATATTATAATATATAATATATATATATATTAATATTATTATTATATATTAATATATATAATATATATTGTGTGTGTGAAATTTCAGTTTGCAATACCGGAACCGGGTAAAATTTTAAACTGATGGAAACAATTCTGTAATCTTATTATATTATATCCTATCCATATATTATTTCACTAAAGCTTGTAAGAATTTAAAAGTCTTTTAATAGCAGTATTACTATATAATGATGAGCAAGAGAGAAACTTTATTTAAAGGTATATAAACTTTATATAAACTTTAAAAAAAGTCCGGTATATATTATATAATACATATATATAATATAACATATATAATGTATATATTATATTATATATATTATATACCAATAAATAATATATATTGTAAATAATTCAGATTTCTTTATCACTACTATAATAAACGGTATATTTTTATTTAGTCCTATAACTATATATTCGGTAGTCACGAAATTGTATAGATATCCTTTAGTTCCAGTATATAATCATCAAATAAATATTATATATCTCGGTATAAATATATAATTACGTCAATATAAAATATATATATAATAAATAGTATAATAATATAAAAAGTGAGATAAGATAATATATATATATATAATAATTTATTTTAAATTCTTCATTAATATTAATAAAATATTGAAATTATTATTATATATTATACTTTACAAAGCGTGTAGTTATACATATATTATATTATATATTTCTAATACTTATATATAATTAGTTATCAATCAATATATATAAACTATATAGTAAATCATATAAATATTAATATATATATAGCCATATATTAGTAGTACCAATATATATATATGCGGTTGATAATAATAATATCTTTTTTGTCATATATTATATATGTCAGATATATATATTTCATAATACCATATATATATACTGTATATAATAATATATAAAGGGCTCTAAAATTATAGTCTTTTTATTCAATATTTTTAAGTGTCGAAGCTAAGAGAAATAGGTTGATAAGTAAGTGCGACAATGGGAAATAAATTGCATATTTTAGCTAATGTTAATATTATGGCTGATATATACGAATTATGGAATAATTAGTTGAGTAAACCAAATTTATACATGGTAGCTGGTATATATAGGGAGAAGTGGACTTTGCTATTAATCAATTTTTTAATTAGTAATTATTAATTATTTATATACCTATATGTTATGACATAATAACTATACCATTTTAACACGAATTCAATTATTATTCTGTAAGAAAAGTCTGTTAAAATTAGAATTATTTTATTTACTTAGGCAGAAGCATATCTCTCAATTTTACAACCATTCAGTTTATACAATAATGGGCAGTATTTATAATAAGCTTAAACTTATATCACACAGATGTTATTAGTAAAAAAATTCCGACCGATTACTATGAATGTCAAACTAAGCGTAAGAAATTTAATTATCAAGACGCTTTTACTACACACCGTACTATGGAAACATTAGAATCATAATGAATGATTATGATATAATAATGTAACTTTGTTCAATAATAATAAAGGTTCCTATTATTCTAATTGATACTATATGACTGCAGTATATTAGCATATCATGAAAATTGTTGACTGATATTTTCAGTGGCATAAATAATTATTATATTATACCATTTTATATCATATGAGCACATTTGGTATACACATTTTGACTAAACATAGCTATTAGAATACGTTAGAATTATAGTCGCTATACTCACTAGAATAGTGATCCCCTTCCATTTTTAGAAGCAATAAATCTATTTTTAAATGATGAGCAAGTATAAGCTGAGAGCTTTCAAAGTATATGGAATAATTAAAAAATACACGAAATCGTTGAAGAGCTTTATATAAGAAAGTAAGTAGGTCAGTATGTAATATATATATAATATATAAAAAATAAAAGAAATACTTTCATTTATTTGGAAGCGTGGAACCATTATATATATAGCTTACTTTCTATTAGATCTATAATATAATAATATATAATATAAGTAATATAAGAGTATTACAAGCTCAATATATATATATAATAATTATTTATTTTAATATTATATTTTATTCATAATATTAAAATTATGAATCTAAATATAAAAAATATGAATTGGTAGTCATACTCACATTACAATAAATATAAGCAACAATATGTTAAATTTTTATGAGTCTATTCTACTGATATACACTTGACTCACTTACTTCTGCTTAAGATATTAGTAATGATTTATCCACTTTGATTGTGGAGTATTATAGCGCATAATATTAGTATTGAAAGTAGCTGAAGGTTTCAGCCTTGGTTCGGGTCTCTCTTTCCGGACACAATTTATATGGTGGTTTAATGGACATGAATTTCACACTATGTTCTCATCAATTAATATAATAGAAATTAGATTAGGCATTCAAAAATTCGTCATACAGAATAGAAGAAAAGTAGAGAGTGGAAAAAAAGAAAGGTCCCATTATTATTATACTGACGATTATGATGATTATTAATATACTTTATATATATTATTCTATAAAAGTAATATATATATATAAAGGTATACATTAACGCGTTAATGTAAAAGCAATACATCAAGAAATAAACAATATATAATATATAAATAAGTATTGTTTGTCACTCATACTTTGACCAGTATGATAACAAATTGAATATTATTATATATATATACCCTTATCAATTGGTTAAATAATATATACAATTAATAATTATATATTATTATATGGAAATATATAGTTTTTTAATTGAAATTTGAATATTTTGATCAATTATATAATAATTACTATAATTACTACTATTTCAAGTCTACAACCGTCCATTAGTCTATACAAAGTCGAAAGTGAAGTATAAATATTATTTATAGTATATAGATACAGCTAAATATTATGAAAGGCACATATATATATTAAAGATAATATGAGTATATATTATTACTACATGAAATAGGATGATAATCATTAGCTAATTAATTCTGTATCATATTTTAAACCTTATAGAGCTTATTCAAATGTAATAGTTATTAATAGTTATAATATTTATAACAAGCCAAATACTTTTTCAATTTTCATATTTAATTATATTTTTAATATTGTTATGCATGGGTTGCTAATATTACTAAGGTAGAAATACTATTATTTATATAACCAGGGAACATTATATTATAGAAAATTTCCTTTGTACGGAACATAAATTTTTACACGGAAATTATTATATGTGATTATTATAACATTATGATTACTGTATACTAATAAAAATGTAATCTAAAAAATTTTGTTTATTTTTAGATTTATTTATTAATAATATATTGTTATTGCATTACTTATTGTATGAGATGGATGTGAAGTTTTCCCGTTCAATCACAAAATCTTGTTATAAACTTTTTATAATAAATAGAAAATAGCTGGTCTTCAGCCGGTTCTATTAGAATGACAAATTTTTCAATTTATCTCATATGGATGGGTCTCCATACAAATATATAAAGGTTGATATAATAATTCGCGCGCATCTAATGGAAGCATTGCTTATATATATGACGTAACAGCGTGATTCCTTGTACTACGTTATATTTACAAAAAGTCTTAATCCTATTTAATGTAGAGAAACACCGCTCATCCGATGAGTCATCGGGATTAATTAGTATTATATATATAAGCACTTATTAATATTTTTTATATCATACATTCACTTTGTATAAAATGTTCAATTCCTAATCTTATATTTTTATTCTAAAGCTTATGAAAAATATCTAGGTAACAGCTAAACTAAGTCGACAATTATGAGAAACGAATTTCTCATTACTCAAGTGCTATAATTATTAAGTTACCTGTCCTTGTATGTTTTTATGTAAGGATGAGAGGAACATAATTTAAAAGTTCTTTTATATTTTTGGTGGGCATATGATAAGTGGGATTAAAGGGTAATAAACACTTTCCAGTAGTCACAGAAATAACGTAGAGTCAATTAATTAATCTGTGTAAATATTTAAATATATCTGTCTTTCTAATTACTGTAAAATTATTGGATGTCATATCCCAACATATTAGTATTCCTTTTTGCCTCTTCTAACTTAATTGGAAATTATACTGTTTCTGCTTTCACCGGAGTGATTTGCTATAAATTTGCTCGAGCGAGCTCTCTGGAAAATTGAAAAGATAATATATATCTCTCATTAATTGGAGGAAGATACTTTACGCTCATATCAAAAGTATCAATTGGCTCATTTAGAGATTAAATTCTGGAGCACTCATATGTGTGTGTCAAAATGGAGTTCATCCATCATATTTGAAGTTGACCATAAAAAAAGTCTACCTGGTAGATTTCTAGAAAAAAAACATCCAAAAATTAAAATTATTACTACTCACGAAACTTGTACATGACATTGATCCAGATGCAAGAAAATTGTATTACAAAATCTGAAATGATGCGTTAACTACCATAGAGAACAACTTATATAAGTGAATGTCTTAAATAGAATGGATATTGGTCTTTATTAATTTTCGTATTCAAAAACCTATAAGCATTTACTCGATACGTATTGGTAGTAACGAATGAATATACTGTCTTCTGGCGTGTTAATCGTTGACCAGAGGTAATACGCGATCCTGTTACACACGTACATAGTGGACTGTCAACACTGGTGGCTAGATTATCTTCTGTTTTGGGCTAGTGGAAAAAAATTCACATATGGCTTGAAGATTAACAAAAAAGGTTCTTATACATTTCTGGTTAACTGATGCAAGCATTTAACGCATCCCAAATCTATTATGTGATGAAGCTAAGTGACAATATAGTAACTCCATTCAGCTTTTCGATATAGTTCTCCTCAGAAGACGCCTGAACACCACAAACATAAGAGTGAAACCTGTCATAACGTTAGCAGGCCATATCCATATAACGATATTGAGTTGAATATTAATATCCCTTGGGTTATATACCAACTTTTCCGATCTTTTAAAATACAAGTACTAGTGTTTTCAGCGTCAATGCTTTCTGGTGCAATAAAAGTTCCAAAATCTTCTGTTGTCTTTCTTAACCATATACCATCAAAGATGACAAACATCTTGGCATTGTTATATGTTGACAACATCACAGGCCCTCGTTTCCCATCCTGCAATCTGGTACAGACTAGAAAATCAGTCCCTTTCATGAATTCTCTTTACTATCTCTTCCGTCCATTGAACATCCAAATCTTTAGAATTCTTGATAATATAAGGGATAGAAAATCCTCCACTCATAGACGGGGAAACAATTATGAAGTTCTGTAGCTTCATTCTGTCAATGAATTCTCTTAAATAATTCCCTTTATCACCAACCGTCGATTTGGTTTCACCGTATCCTAAATTACGAATTTATAATTTTAAGTAAGTAGAAGAAAGTTAGTTATATATTTACGATTTTATGAAAACATTGAAAATAATTAGAAGCATGTTATCCAATGGTTCATTTTTATTATGATAAGTTTCTTTTATTGAGGTAAATCCACTACACAACCCTATGAATCCCATAGCTGCAAGTTGATTAATTGTTTTTATTTCTACCCAAGTCAAAGATTTAAAACTGGCCCCATGCAAAAGTAGTACACTCTGATGAGATGGTTCCACGCCAGGAGGTGGGTGAGCTTCTCTATAAAAAGTATCCACATTCTGAAATAGAAAATAATTCTCATGAAAAAGCTTGATCAAAATGTTTTAAGAAATTTTTGCAAAATAACTTTTTTTGATCTCGTGCACCAATTAATAATATTCACTTTCACAAGGTTTTTAATTAAAAAAAAAAAGGAGCCAGCTCTTAAGATAATTCAACATCTTGACCCAACGATTTCAATTTCAACTGTCAATATATATATATATATATATATATATATATATATATATATATATATATATATGTATATATATATATATATATATTATATATATATATATATATATTGATGGGACGATTAAGAATTTTTGACGATGACGATGATGATCACAGTAAATTTTGACAATGACGATTAATTCAAAAAGTAGCTATATTTTAAAATTTTTATAATAAGGAAGAATTAAATAGTGTTCACTTTATTCTTATTTAAATGTGCAAATACATTAAGAACCGCATTAATACATAGAAAATTTTCCTGTTTCATTAACATCTTGGTTTTGTTTCTAATTTCTATATAATAATAATAATAATAATAATAATAATAATAATAATAATAATAATAATAATAATAATAAATAACAATAATAAAGCCAAAAATAAAATTTGAACACATTAAGTCACTTCACAAATTTGTCTAAAGAGCTCCCCCCAAAAAAAAGAGCAAAACAAAAAATTTCCCATCTCAACTTCGCAAGTAGGAAAATCATATCCACTCATCAGAAAGGTTGTCTTAAGTCTGAAAACTCTAAAGTAGGGAGGGGGCTTACAGCCATCTTGGAGGTTCAAAAGATGAGTTGCAGACTACTAATCTCAGAGTCGCTTCTTCAGATTTTCTTTCCTTTAAAAGTTAAGAAAAAACACTTCCCATCAATATCGATCCTTCAGGACTTAACCATTGTTGAAGTAAAGAAATCATTGCAATATTTCGCCTCCGAACTCGAGGCATCTTCATGCAGTAATGAAATTTATTTGTGGAAACGGCTAATAGAAATATTTTATTATATAAATCCACGATTATAAGAAAATAATATTAAAGTCAAAAATAAAATTTTAACACATTAAGTCACTTCACAAATGTCTAAAAACCTCCAAAGACAAAAACAGAAAATGTCCCATCTCAACTTGCCAATAGGAAAATCATAACCACTTCTCAGAAAGGTGTAATAAGTCTGTGAAACTCTAGCATAGCTTACAGCGCTATCTAGAGGTTCAAAAGGTAAGAGTTGTGGACTCTCTCCTCAGAGCTTCTTCGGATTTTCTTCCTTTAGAAGTTAAGAAGAAAACACTTGCCATCAAGATCGATCCTTCTGGACTGTTAAAACCATTGTTGAAGACTACAATGTAACCACTATTGCAACATTTCTGCCTCTGAACTGAGGCATCTTCATGCAGTAATGAAATATATTTATGGGAATAGCTAATAGAAATATTTTGTTATATAAATCCACTATTATAAGAAAGTAATAAACATTAAAGCCAAAATCCACTATTATAAGAAAGTATTAAATATTAAAGCCAAAAAATAAAATTTCTAACAGCATTGTTATCACAAATTTGTCTAAAAGTTCCCCCCCAAAAAAGACAAAAACAGAAATATCCCATCTCAACTTTGCTAGTAGGAAATCATATCCACTCATCAGAAAGGGTGTCCTAAGTCCGAAAACTCAAGGTTCAAAAGGTAAGAGTTGAAGACTTCTCCTCTCAGGTAAGAGTTGAAGACTTCTCCTCTCAGGTAAGAGTTGAAGACTTCTCCTCTCAGAGTCGCTTCTTCAGATTTTCTTTCCTTTAAAAGTTAAGAAGAAAACACTTCCCAACAAGATCAATCCCCTGGGGATTTAAACCATTGTTGAAGACTAATTGAAGGGCAATGAAAATGCTGCGAAAGTGTTTCACGATAAATGCGAAAACGGTTAAACACTCAAACTGAACGAAGCAATACTG
>JABUQX010129533.1:0-5000 GCA_015478945.1 Trachelipus rathkii
CACACACACACACACATATATATATATATATACGCTATATATAACATATATATATATATATATATATATATATATATATATATATATATAACATAAGATTTATATATATCTATATATATATGTATTTCTATATAATAATATATATATATATATATATATATATATATATATATATATATATATATATATATATATATATATATATATATATCAGAGGCGACTCCTATACTCGTGCTGCTGCTGCTTAGCACGATTTGACATTATAGAAACGATCGATCTTTTATAAATTTCATAATGTTACGATAAAAAAATTCTCTCATATTTTTGAGAAAATTAATCAACTGAATGAAAAATATTACATAATAAATATAAAAGTATGTAAAACTGTAACAAAAAGTGTAGGAATCATCGCGTTTAAATAATACTATTTTTCATTCCATTAAAGAAAGTGACTTCGTGATCAAATTAAATAGCGAAGATTATGCGTGTTTAATTTAGAGTATAAAATTGTTTTAATATTTCTGACGTTTGGTTTGAATTTTACATTATCTTTATTGTATAAATTAGCAAGAGTTTAAGTTTGGTTTGAAGACGTATATATATATATATATATATATATATATATATATATATATATATATATATAACCCAACCATATATATATATATATATATAATAATACCAATAATAACTGATATTTATCTATACTGATATATAGAGAAAGAGGATGCAAGCAGGCTAGAGAGAAAGAGTTAAAGAGAGAGATAGATATGAGAGATGTTGACCTCTTGAGAGAGAGAGAGAGAGCCCTAATAGTAAAAAGTTTCTGGGTCATAACATATATATATATATAAATATATATATATATATATATATATATATATATATATATATATATATATATATATATATATATATATATATATATATATATATAACTTTATATAACTAATATAATAATATATATATAAGGGGTGAGAGAGAGAGCAGAGTTGCACAAACATGCAACGAAGGCAGGAGCCGCCACTGATATATATATATATACATATATATATATATATATATATGTGTGTATATATATATATATATATATATATATATATATATATATATATATATATATTACCTCCTCTTCTCTATCTATATATATATATTCTCTCTTTCTCATCTTTCTCACCAATCTTTTGTAGATGCATGCATTTGCCAGTTGTCCTGCACGAAACTTCTCCAACGTCTTCTGTTCATCCACATCTCAAACGCCTCCACATCCTGGACGCTCCTTCCTCTCTTCACCATTGCCGCGCTCACGTAGTCGCTCCATCTGACTTTAAGTCTTCCCACACTTCTTCTCCCCTCCATTATCCATTCCAGATATCTTCTGGGCACTCGTTGCTCCTCCATCCTCTTAATATGTCCGTAACACCGCAGCTGTCCCCTTTCCATAAGCTCTACCACGCTTCTCACGCCCAAATCCGCCCTAACATCCTCATTTCTCTTCCTGTCTCTTCTTGTCACTCCTCTATTCAGTCACAACATGCGCATCTCGCATGCCTCCAACTTCCTCTGTGCTCTCGTATTAAGAGCCCATGCTTCATGTCCATACGTCAGTATTAGCCTCAGCATACTTGTGTACATCACCATCTTGACTCGTCTAGGAATTGCTCTTTCCTTCAACAATGGAAACAACATTGCTGTTGTCCCATTAAATTTCCCAATTCTCTTGTTTAATTCCAGCATTGTGTCGTTTTCCTCATCATAGTGCACCCCCAAATATTTAAATTGGTCCGTTTGTCTCAGCCTTTTTCCACTCAAATTTACCTATAGGACATCTCCACCACCTCCGATCAACTTCACCTCTGTCTTCCCTCGGTTTATCCTCATACCGTTCTCCTCCAACTCCTCCTCCCAAACCTCCATAAAATTCTGTAGTCTCTCTTGGTTTTGTGCAAACAACACCAAGTTTTCCGTGTATCCAATCATCTCATCCTCCACTCTGTTCCGCACCAATCTCTGCAACTGTCCATGTATATAATGAACAGAATTGGAGACAGCACGCTCCCTTGCTTCACTCCAGTTGTGAGATTAAACCATTTTCCCTCACCGGAAATAGTCTTTACTCTGCATTTGCTGTCTACATAAGTGTTTTTTATTGCTTTTAACAATTTCTCAGGTATTCCATATTCTATTCTTCTCAGTTCCCTCCACAGTAACTCCCTTGACACTCTATCAAAAGCCTTTTCTAGGTCTACGAAAGCTGCACATGTCTTCCTGTTAATTAAATTCCCAATTCTTTTCATTTATCATTTTCAAAGCGAACACCAGATCTATAGTGGATCTCCCCGTTCTGAAACCATGTTGCCACTCTTTTAGCTTGTGTTCCACCACCTCTCTCAAACTTCTTTCTAATATCCTTTCATAGATTCCGCAGGATGCGACATTAATGCAGTCGCTCTATAGTTTTCACATTCTGTTTTATCTCCTTTTTTATATATTTTATTGTTGTCCTACTCCATTTACCAGGCACCATCTCAACTCTCCAACACCACCTGTTCATCAGATTTAACATCCGTCTTGTCCCTTCAACTCTCATTTCCTTCAGCATTTCCGCAACTATTCCATATTCTCCCGCCGCATTTCCGGTCTTCATACCTTTCAACGCCCTCATCATCTCCTCCTCCGTGATCAACCACTCCTCCTCTCTCCCAGCCTCCAACATATCAGGCTCTCGCAATCTCTCCTCCACTATGCCCTCCATATTGTACAAATCCTCGGAGAATCTCCTCCATCTCTCGTCAATCTCCCTTTGGTTTACTATTAGGACTCCGTTTTCGCCCTTTATAGCTCGTGTCATTGGTGTCGAACTTTTCCTGTAATTCTTAGTTATATTAAAAACAAGATTTCTTACGCCTGTCACATCTTCTTTCAACTCGTTTCCGATTTTTTCCCACGTGGTTTCCTTTTCCATCCTTTCCACTCTATCAGACTCTCGCCGAGTCTCTACATATTCTCTTCTCTCCAACTCACCTCTCGATTTTATCGGTTTCCTAAAACATCTCATCTTCCCTTGTACAGCAGTTTTAAAACGTTCTGTCCACCATGTTGTTTTCTTCTTTTTTGTTCCTCCCACCATATTTATTCCCATCGTCCCTTCTGCGCTCTTTAGCACCACTTCCTTAAAAGTTTCCAACACTCCTCAACACTTTGTCCCTCCTCTTCTGCTGTCATATTGTTTCTTATTTGCCGCTGAAAGTTCTCTATACATCCTGCCTCTTTGATATTTCCTATTTGCACTCTCCTTCTCATCTTTCTTGGATGCAAGGTAGGTTTCTTTAATATCATCTTTCCCAACACCATACAGTTGTCCGCATCTCCAGACACGGATGGTACACTCTTTACAACTCTAAACATCTCCTATTTATTAGTCAGTATCAGATCTATCATGGATTTCTCTACATAGTCAACCATTTCTCTGCTCCATCTATACCATGTCCACTTATGGCTTTCTCTATGTGTATAGCAAGTGTTCATAACTGTCAATGCATTCTGCAAACAGAAATCTATAACTCTCTCTCTCTCTCTCTCTAGCTTTGTTTCTCTCGCCAACGCTGAAAACTCCTATGACACTCTCCAAATCTCTTCTCTGTGTTCCAACATGTCCATTCAAATCCCCATTATCACTATTCTTTTCGCATATGGTGCCCTATTTTTAATTCCCTGCAGTTTCTGATAAAACTCTTCCTTCTCAGCTTCAGCTCTTCCCTGTTGCGGTGCATACACCTGTACAACACTAACACCAATGTGTTCCATTTTGATCGAAAACATCATCATTCTTTCATCTCCATAGTCCACACTTTCTACCCTCTGTGCCATTTCTTCCGTCAAAATCTCTCCACCACTGTACATCAATTGATAATTATTATGTATTGTTCTGCTTCCACTTCCCATGAGTCTGATTTCACAGGCTCCCAAAATATCCAACTTCTTTTCCAGCATCAGCTCCACCATCTCCTCCTCCTTACCCCTCAGGGTTCCAACATTCAGGATAGCCACTCTAAGGGCTTTTCCGGAAGGATTTCCGTTTTCAGGTCCTCTATCGCGCGGTCATCTTCGTCTAATCAATCCGTAGTTCCGAGGCAAAACAGGAGTTTCTTGAGCAATGTCACTTCGCCAGCGGCTTGCTAGGCCTGTCCTGGTTGCAGTTTTGGTCCACGGCTCCTTATTTATATATTTCGGAGGTACCTTCTTTAGAGGGTCCTCCCCATCCGCCACCTGGATGACGCGCCTGGTAGGGGTTAACTCATCCCATGATATATATATATATATATATATATATATATATATATATATATATATGCTATAGATATATATAACATATATATATATATATATATATATATATATATATATATATATATATATATATATATATATATATATATATATATGTGTGTGTGTGTGTGTGTGTGTGTGTGTGTGTAGACGAGGAGTTGTAGTTATCTCTTCTTCATGCTCCTCCACTACACTGGTTTCGGTTGAGGTTCTTTTGAAGACTCAAGTAATGACTTTCATTTTACACTGTGAGACATAAATAGACAGCACCGGCTTTATTGCTTTCCTGTTGGATGTCGCCCATTCACCACCAAGGAGTTATATGGTCGTTTTGGTACGTCGAAAATAGATGAACAAGCAGCATAAGTTGTTATAACTCTTTAAATAATTATCTCTTTAGAGTAAGGTGTTAAAAAAAGTTATTGGGTTTTGGTTATTTTATTAAATTTACATTAAGCATATATTTAACAAGTTTGATGTGATGCCTTCCTATCAAGTACATTTATTTCTAATACGTATTAATTTTTTCCGCTGACCTGCAACCGAGTTAAGTTTTCATTTTATAAACGAAACATCAACCTTATTTAAAAGCTCGCCAATGAAAAAGAACCGTCAAAAAATGTCTTTTACAATTTGTCGAAGAAATAAAATTATAAACAGTATAAACAATA
>JABUQX010129533.1:15000-19948 GCA_015478945.1 Trachelipus rathkii
CCGAAGGAAAAACTGCATGGCTTCGCATATTTGTAAACCCATTTTCACTTAAATGAAAAAAACCGTAATGGATTGCCTAGTAACATGCAACATGGGAACTGATCGAATTGAAAAAGACAAATTACATTATTAAAAATGAAATTGTGATGTTGAGCTTTTTTAATAGATAAGGTCAAAAACAGATTCTGACATGATTTTATATTTCTGGATTGTTCATTACTCGTGAACATTTATCGCGGAGTAAGAATATTTGCAAAAAAGTTTATATCCTATCCTTTAATTAAAGATTCACAATTACAGATGTATGTGAACAATGCTATCTTTCCAGCTCCATGAAATTGATTAAAATCAGCAAAATCAAGTAAGCGAAATAAAAGTGATTGTCATATGATTGATGCTAAGAATTATCTTTATTAAACATCACAATCAACAAATTTTATTACCACAACAGCATTAAAATATCTAGTTACTGCAACAAGGCTCAAGTCCCATTATGGCAAGTAATCGTTTAATGTGTTTTGGTAATATATAGATATTGTTTTAGCATAAAATATTAAAAAAATATTAGATCATTTAAAAAAAATGTTAATTATGTCTATTATGAGTTGTATGGCGCATCTGAACTCGTCTGTGAAAAAATTTGGCGCATGGTATGCAAAAAGTTGGCCACCTCCCTGATATACAGTATAATATAAAAATTGGAATTGTATTCATTCTGTTTTTTTATTGCCTTGTGTTATATATATAACGCTGGGGATAAACTAAAAAGATAAATAGAAACATTTAAATAGCAAGCAGAAAGAACATCACAAAACTTCCATCACTAACGGAATCAAACTAATATAATATATATATATATTATATATATATATATATTATATAATATATATATATATATATATATATATATATAATATTATATATATATATATATATAATAATATATATTAATATATATAATATATAATATTTATATATTTTATATATATGTATATATAATTATATATATATATATATATAATATTATATAATATAAATTGTATAATATATATATTATATATTAATATATATATATATATATAATAATAGATTTAGTATAAAATATGGATAATATATTCGTATTATAGATTAGTTGGTCTATCATATATTAATTGTATATATATATTATATATATATATAGTATTATATATATATATATATTATATATATAATTACTCCTGTTACTATTCGGTGCAGACAAAAGCCTGGTGCTATCTGCTATATCTATATATATATATATATTATATATAATAGTATATATATATATATATATAAATATATATTATATATATATATATATATATATATATATATAATATATAATATATAGTATTATTATATATATATATATTATTATATATATATATTATTATCTTTTAGAATTATTGATACTCCAGACGTTTAAATTATGTTTGAATTTCGAATGATTTGAAATGAATTTGAACACTTTTTCAAAAAGTAAAAATATTAAGGAAAAAGGTTATATTCGGAAAAGAACCATTTTATTATTTATTATTTATCTTTACAACCCGTCAAGCAAACATATAAAATATAAACTAATAATTGAACGAACATATAAATATATATATAATATATATATATATATATATATATATATATATATATATATTATATATATATTATAATATATATATATATATATATATATATATTATCTATATATATATATTATATATGGTAAAATTGAACCTTTCGTCTGACCTTTGATATTCGATATATTTCATTGCAGCTGCCGCAACTCCATCCACCCATCTCTTCCTTGGTCTTCCACTTGGTCTTCTTCCTCCGGCACATATAGCAATAACATTTTGCCGGTTATCTCTCATCTTCCAATCTTCTAACATGTCCAAACATCTCACTGTAGTTTTCCCACCAAATTCCAGAATAGAAGTCCACCTCCAGCTTCGCGCCTAAGTCTACACACTTCTTCTCCTCTCCATTTACTGTTCTAGACCATCAGTCTTAACATCCTCAAACCCCGCCGCCTCACACACTACTTCTGGTTTCGGTCCACAGAGTCCATTCCTCCGCCTCCATACATCCAGCATCAGTCTTCACATCGTGGGTATAGATAGCACCTTCACCTTCCTTTGGGCACCACTGCCTTTTCTCACTACCGAGTACAGCTCTCTCTCTTCTCTCTCGTCTCTCTCTCTTCTCTCTCTCTGCTCTCTCTCTCTCTCTCTATATATATATTATTATATTATATATACTATATATATATATATATATATATATATATATATATATAATATATATATTATATATATATTATATATATTATATATATATATATATATATATTATATATATATATATAATATATATATATATATATACTATATATAAATATATATATCTATATATATATATTATATATATATTATATATATAATATATCTTTTATTATATATAAAAAGAGAAACGCATATATATATATATATATACATAATATATAATATATATTATATAGTATATATATATATTATATATATATAATATATATATATATATATATATATATATATATATATTATATATATAGTATATATAATAATATATATATATATTATATTATTAGCTTCACATCTTTCTTATTTATAACGCAAATTTAATAGATCTATACACTTATTCCAGACCATAGTCTCACTATTATACATTAACACAGATAACAACATACCCTCATGTTAGTGTTAGCGCTTGTGCTGTGAAGACGTGTGTGATTGTTTCTCCGAGTGATCTTTAATTATGTCAATTTAGGTTTTAATGTTTTTAAGTGTTATCGTTCTAGCATTAATTTTAAATATCTTTGGTGCTTTTTTAGTGTTTTTTGCTTTTTATTTTGTTTTTTAATTTTTTTGGCGGGTGTTTTAATGCTTAATCTCTGCAAATGATTAGGATTTCAACGAAACTTTAGTCCTTCAGAATTTTAAGATAAGTTTTAATTTATTTTTTTAACATTAAATCTTTTTTTTTTTTATTATACATTTTTGGGTATTATATAGGGTTCCTATTTATTATTTTTCCCTTTTAGTTAATATTTTATAAAATAGTCTATTTTTATGTTTTAATACGAAACCGCCCCTCTGTTGGTTTGTGTTTGTTTTATATAACTAGTTGGTGCTTGATCGTGCATTCTCATTTTCACATGTTTATTTATTTGCTTATTGTTATTTATCCAAGATTGTCTTGCTTTTAATTAGTTTTAATTATTTATACTATTAGAAATTATTGTATGCGTGAGATTGCGAGTTAGTTTTAATCTTGTTAGTATACGATCGCTTGTGTGTGTAGGTGTGAGTGTGAGTGTGTGTGTGTGTGTGCGCGCGTGTGTGGATTGAGTAAACGTGTATTAGTTTTAACTATTAGTAATTACTGTGTGTGTGTGAGTTTGTGGGTGTTTGTCTGTGTGTGTGTGTGTGGCTGTTCGTATGACTGGTCAGAGTAGATGTGTAGGTGGGCGCAGGCGGGGGTTTTCCATTGACTTTGCCAACGTGCGTGGCCTACGTGCTAACCACGAATCTGTGGAATATCACCTCTCCAACTCTCAGCCTAACATTTTATTAAATTGTTCTGAGACCCGCTGCCAGGGGATTCTTTTTCAATAAACTTAATACATTCCAACTCTAAACTTTTTCTATAACTTCCGACTGAAGTGGAGTCTGGTGCTAATATAAACATAAACACTCGTGTAACATGTCTCGAGAATCTCAAATCTCCTAACTCGATGTTCTGTGGCTTTAAATCTTTCTCCCTACTACTATCGATTATTTTGTGTTTCTGCTACTGCTCCCTTTTAATGAACAGAGATTTTCACCTACTTTTTAACTATCTTACTACTTCTCATGAGACTGTTACTTCTTCCCATCCAAATGCCGAGGTCCTCTATTTAGGGGAATTTCACGTAACCACCACGCTGAGTTGTTGGGTTCCTCTCACAATGATGCAGGTGGGGAGGAGGCAAAACATTCAGCATTCTCAACGTCTGGACACAGTTAATTAAGGGACCCACACATATCCCGATCGAACCTAACCAATTCTTGAACCGCTCGACTTATGTTTCAACCACTACTCCTCTCGTTATAAATACAGCCACTTTCCTCCTATTGGTAACTCGGAACCACAATCTTATAGCTCTTAAATTTAATACTTTTTCTCACCAGCAGCTCCACCATCCCTAAACGTAATTACTGGCATTTAATCGGGCTATTCGGGCTATTTGGGGGGCATTTGCGTCGTTTCTTCGCTTAACATACTCTTGGAATGATCCTGCCTTTGACTTGGGGATGCTTCGGTAATCGCTGAAGAAGGTGGGGCGCGTAATCGTCGAGGGAATGAGCAGGTTCATTCCACTATCTTCAACTAAATCTTTTTCTCCTCAAAATCATGGTTCGATCGTGCTTTGTTCCCGCGCCATTCAGGAGAGAGACATTGCGTATCGGCATGGCAAAAACTCTCGTTCTCCTATCCCTCTTATAATTTCCATTCTGTTCGGAATCGTTGCAGTTACTATTCGTCAGGCCTAAACAAGCGTACTTTCACTTAAAGAAAGTGCGCCAACCTGCTTGGTTCTTCTACTGATAAAATTTTTGGCCTCATTGCCAAAAACATCCTCCAACACCAACTTCTGTAAATTCTGCATTTCCTCCCCTTATCCGCTCTGACGGGTCCTGTTGCTAACTCTCCTTCTGAAAAGGCCCAAATCTCTTTACGGCCTCCTTTTTTCATCAATTCTACCCTGGATGATTCCTGACATATCCTCCTCCTACCTCCTTCTCCTCCTCAGGTTTCCATGCCCTTCCCACCCTGTGATCAATACCATGATCGTGTGCATGCGATCCTGAGATCTATGAACGGTCAGGAAGGCTAGTGGCCCGGATGGCATTAC